>JAQGCC010000561.1:0-34107 GCA_034698905.1 Xestoiulus laeticollis
AGTAGCTACAAAAATACTGCATTTTTATCAATTTTTATTTTTGTATTATAACAAGTAGTTTTTTTAAAAGTATGTATTAAAATTTCCCCATAGCAAAACATGCAGTTCAGTTCCCCCTTAAGGGCTGAGTTAATATTACAATTTACAATGAATATTAATTTCCATGAAGCTGATTCCATGAGACACCATCGCATCAAAAGGGTCGTAGATATTAATTTCATTACGGGAAAATACAATCTCAGCTTTTTAATTGACATAACAGAAAAAAAAAAACTCATGTACATTTAGCACTAAACGAAATTAAGCAATTTTCATAGGCGCTAAATTAATTTGAAGCATGACTAAATGAAGAGAAAAATTGTGTTGCTAGGGCGGTGTCCTAATATAAACACCTCACAACTCCATCAACGTATTCTAATTGAAAACTTAGTAGGTTGGAACTAAAACTCCCATCACAAATCACCAACCTTGGGACACTCGATTAAACCAAAGGGCTCAATCAAAAGCTGTAATGTAAAATATGCAAACAACCACTCACCTGCTATTCAATGCTAAATATAGCCCATTTTAGCATCAATATAGTGGCTCGTGACATTTCAGAAAATTTGCAGTAAACAATCTTTGTTTGAATTGCAAATTAAAAGCTAATAGCGCCTCGATTTTAGCATATACTAAAAAAATAATAATGTGTCCTATACATGTAAGTGCTCATTTTGAAAACTAGACATCAGACTACATCACATACAACTCGTTACGTCAGTGGTATTAACTTTGCTAACATGTGGTTAAAAATGTAGTGCATGATGCCTTGGGGAGCATACATTATTTAAATGTAGAGTAGGCCCTAAAGTCAAAACGCCCACATTGAAACAAATTCCACAAAGCATTCCAACGTCTGTACAGAATCAAACCTAATTGAAAACTAGAAATAGATTGCATGTTTGAAAGGGTCATTGGCACTGGGTAAAGACTAAAACAATTTAAAGTAACAATCGAATTACATTACATGTACTTAAATAAACGACCATGAGTAAGTTGAAATTCGCAGCTTTTACTTTACAATTCAGTAGAAACCGCAGTAAAAGCTCATGAATTATTAAAATCATGTTGTCGTTTAAAGGGTAACACGTATTATAGCTGTGCAGTAGGCCCTATCTCATAAATATAAACCTAGTAGACGAACTAACGTTTGAAATACTGCAAAACTATTTTTCCTATAAGAATGACCGCATTAGACTTGAGTTTCGAGGCCATAAACCAACGACACCAAATTCAAGGGAATTTATTCTGTATCTGCAGCTTGGTCTGACACAAGGTTAAAAATATCTAGTAAATTACGTTACTGAATACAGGATTTCTAAAGAATAAGAAGTAAATGTTTGCACAAGGGTTTCGGCACAAACGTGTTCACAAAGAGCAGGATTCATCGTCTAAAAAAATCCAATATTTGTATCAGGTTGACCCTAAAGGGGATCAACTTAAAGAGAGCCTCATATTGATCGTCAAGAAATATGAAAGGGCTGAGCTCAAAAGATGAACTCATCGATCAGTCATGGAAGTTAGTTGAGATAACACAATCTACTTGGGAGACAAAATTCACTTTTTGCTCTTATATCAAAAAGCACTCAAGAAACTGCTCAAGTGTGTAGCAACTAGGGAATAGATTTTTTTACAAAAAAAAGGGTTCAATATTTCAAGTGTTGCTGCTTTCAAGTGTAATACTGCATGTACCTGCACTTCTATTGTATCACCCTTGCTCTTAAAATAGCGAGGGATTGCAGAATATAAAAAAAGGTTTTGCAATATTTTAATAGTTGGAAATCCCATGTGAGATATTTCTGCACTATGACTTTTAGAAAGAATGGAAAACGATCACAAAAACTAAATAGATTTTTAAAGAAAGCCTGAATAACATACTCAATCTCACAAATTTATTTTTTATAACAATTTTCCAAAAAAGTCTTACATGTAAGACTTTAATATTACATTATGTATTAATTATGTCATTCGCGATTTCGGTAATTGGATAATGGATTGACTGGGGCCTTAATTGTAAAGACCAGAATTTATGAAACAAAAAACTGCTAAATGCCAAGTGAATTAGTGCCTTCGTCGCTATTGATTTAGAATTAGAGAATCCAATAAAAACCGTTAACGATCCTTTCAGAATAAAAACGGAAAAAACCCTCATTCGCAACTGCAATATTGTAGAATTAATGAGAATTTAGTTCGTGCTGCGAGAATACAAAAAAAGTGATGCCATTATGAGTTGGGCTGACGTTTTTCACGATTTAATCGAAACTTACGGCAGCAGTGAACAAGAAAATGTTGTTGAATAAGAAAGAATGCTATTTCATGGTGCACTGCATGGTGTAACAACAAATGCTGTGTGACTACCTGTCTAGGAATTCATTACAGAAACACAGTATCCATTTGAAGATGGGATTTTTCTTCTTCTATGTACTATGCTATCTACCTTAGTTTTAAACGCTGATAAATACATGTATGCTGTTAAAGTATATATATCAGGAACTTTGTACACACTCTTACATACCAGCAAATGCAATCGTAAAAGTCCTGAAAAGATAAATGGTAGCACGTGAGATTAATAGTTCTGAAAGCTTTGTAATTAAATCCAAGAGAACTATTGCAAAAAAAGTGGAAGAAATATTATCGTGAGATAAATTTTATACTGGTTTTGGTTTCTGCCAAGAGGCAACATTGAATTCAAATAACTAAAGACGATGAAATAAATTAGAATATGTTATCCATGTTCAATGGCTTTAGGTGCCATAAAAGTATACCCAGAAGATCTGACCAACATTTTCTCTAATTTATTTCTCAAAAATACTATCGTTGCAGCTTATTTCAACACAACCTCAAGGGATATTTTAGCTAGTTTTACTTTTATCGTTGTTGAAAATGATATTTATGATAAAACTGAAGACACAATGTTTAAATATTGCATAGGCCTACTGTGCCCTTGGTCCATAAGGTTTTGATCTCCATCTATCTTTCCCAATCCCAACTCCTCCATTTTTATATTTTATGTCCTCCTTTAGGAGTGTTTCACATAGTGCAAATATACCGATAAAATATATTTCTCAGAAACCCATATATGTCTCGAAGTTTCATTAAGTTTGAACTCTTGAAAAATGTGAAGTTACAAAAATACCAGCATGTCTCTGGCGCAATCCAATAAAATTTGGTCAAAATGTCCAACCCATTTCAGGTCTATAAAATGCGACAATGAACATTAACTCTCGTTATAGTGAATGAAGAGGATAAAATACCCCCCAAAGGATATGTTATTATGACGTTTCTGGCAATTTTCCCATTATGTGATCACAACTCATTCTCTATTGATTGAATCGCTATTTTTCAAAATGGTTCTCACAAATTTACGTGATGAAAACACGAGTCATTCTTGATATACCTATAAATATGCATTCCAGCTGGCATGTCGACTATTTCGTTTAACCCGTCGAAAACGAAAGCCGAGGTTGAGTGGAGCTTATTAATCATCGGATTAACAGCGTGGAAAAATGCTTTGCTTTTAAGTATTCATCAAGAGCACTCATTGATCCGTTTCTCTGTGCTTACAGCTCAAGGGGCCTAAAAAGCCATGGGTTTAGGGATGAAAGGAGGTTTTTACCTCTTTGGCAGACTAAAGTATTCGTATTATATGTTTGCACAGATGGATTAAGAGAAGAAAAATTACAGCAACTTTCTGTTCGAAGCATGTGAAGACATTAATATGCAGTGGTTGATGTTGGATTATAAATGCAAATTGGTTTCTAGTCTCCGGATCATTTAATCCAAAAATATGTTAGACTTCAAGATGTTGCAGTACAACATGCAATACATCCACGCTATGCGTGATTGCTACTTGCTAGGATGATACAGGGATTAGCAATTAGATGTTTCAATAGCCTCCAGAAGCGTGCAATGAATTACCAACATGAATTCCGAACTAATTAAAAACACGAATTAAATGGAATGAAAATGAAAACGTGTACCTTTTTTTTTGGAAAAAAAAAGTGATTAAGTTATCGTAAGTCAATGCATGTGCCACATTTATGTACCCAGTTCATGGACAGTAATTATGTAAAATTCGATATCTAGCAGTAGAAGCTGACTAATGGTCCTCAGTATGTTATTAAATGATGCAATATTTATGAAATGAATGGGACGATTCTCCTGCAAAGCTTCCCGGCAGAGGCTTTATTTTTATCCCTATCACCTTCATAAATCATTGATAAAGCTAATAATCGATAACTGAATAACACATTCGTGTGAAAAAATACGTAGCATGCATGAAACACATGATGAAGAGATCCTCTCGAGACACTTTTTCTAACATTACATTAACGAAGCAGCACAGATAAAATAAAAAATCTGAATAAATAAAAACCAGTACTGCATGGATAAAAGCAGAACATCTTGTACCAACTCAGCTCACATTTGTATGCAACATAAACTCAAAGAGTGCAATGTCCTGTTGTCTGCAAAACACCGAATTCCCCAGACGATCTCATTTAATGATGGGAACTTTCCATCAGCAATGATTACTTTAGAAATGTGGCCAGCAGCTCAAAATCGCAATATACTGTAGAAACCATGAAAGAAAGGTTTCTAGGAAACAACGTCTTTTATTGGTGGCTATGAGAAAAATGTTGTTACTAAAGCTAAACAGCCTATTTGAACTAAACCCCAGCCAATGGTTTACATCTTGAAATTCAGTCGAAAGAACCACAATTGACAATCATGTACATCAATGAACCATTGGGGCACCTTGGAAGCCTATTAAGTTGCGCTATGAGTAGCAACATGAGTTTGAGAAAATGTTTACAATGCTTTTACATCCTTCTAAGTAAAAGTTCAATGCTACACATTTCCTTTAAGGGATTACTATAATTCTTCATCTCATACAGTTGCCTGGACTGCTCAAATGGCCAAGTGGAAGATAAGAAAACGAACGTGATAAAAATGCAAAAATTCATCCCCTGAGGGTCGTTTAAGATTGATATCACAAATTTGTAGTTGGGAAGAACATGTAGGAGGAATAAATTTCGTGAAATGGACATGTTTTTCCGTACTTTCTTTTCAGCCTAGTTAGTAAAGTAAATGAGCTGCAACTGTAAAACCGAAAAACAGCATTGGTAATAAATTGAAAAATAAAGCTATTATTCTCTCAGAATGTGATACGAGCAGTGATGTTGACTTCAGGGATAAAATATCATGCAAACTGATATGAGCCAACATTTGCAACAACTACAAAAAGCATACAGAAATGTTATAATCAATGAATATATTAATTATCTTAATTTGCTTATCTCGTTTGCATAATTTATAATATACATGTATACTAACATAAACAAATTCCATATCCTATCGCAAGTTTGGTAGGCCTACATGTTTAACTAATCACAATATATTGTAGAATTTCGGAATAATAGGAATTTAAAGCAATAGAAATATATTATTTGTTACAAACTCATTTTAGTCTAATTTAATATTCGCGCAAAAGTTCTTTCTAACAATTATATTGTTGTAAACATATATTTTTTTGTATTTTTTTTAAAAGATAACGGAAAAATATTACAAGAAAACAATCCAGAGTTTCATGATTCATGAAAAAAAGTTTCTATAATTTTAATTATAAAGTTTAAAATTTATAGCATGAGCATGGATGCTGCATCACAAGGGAGGACAGGAAATGTAAAAACAGTAAAACTATAGCATTCAATTTTTTATAATTTCACAGATAACAGGGAAATTAAAAACGCTGAAACTTGGTAGGTCATTAATTATCATCTAAAAATCAGTTCCTTCCGTTCAAAATTTTAATATATAATATATGGTAAACAGACACTAAACACCCAATCTGTCAACACTGCAAGCATATGGTGCTAAAAAAACTAGCAGGATATATTTTCAAACAAACAACACTGAAACCTATAGTTACAATCTGTCTTTTTAAAATCAACAGAAAAAACCCATACCAGAATATAAAGACCAGAATGTGTATTTTAATTAAAAACCTCAAAATGAACTAGTTAGTTAGCATGTTCAGTAGGGCCGGTTCTCATGGCCAGGTTATATTTTCATTACCCTCGTCAGCTAAGAAAATGTGATGTGATTCCACTGTTTTCTCACACCAAAAAACAAAGTGAATAACTTCGAGCCCAGCTTTAATACAAAACACATAAACCATGCAAATATATCCAAACATCACGAGTGCATGACCCCATCTGTACCTTTCTCTGAGTAATCCTCTTTTCTCCGTCTTTCGAGTCCTCATCGTTTGAACTAGCTTCATCGAAAATCCACGATTTCAAGATGCCATACATTGGCCAAGAGCGAACATGAATTCGTGCTTTAGCTGCCGCTCTATTCATCAGTTATGCGGGTGTTTCAAGATAAGAGAAAGAAACCGTGGCAAGCATCACAAACCCATCTTCTATTAGTTAGAAAGATGATTGTACCGGACAATGCCGAAGAAGCGGGCAACAGAGAACTATAAAAGCTCTCTTGATGGTCAAATCTGGCTGAAACACGCACTTGTAATTTGATTAGCAAGAAGCTAACAAAGTGTGGTTTACTTTTGAAACAAGGCTTGGATGGTTTAATTTTTTTTTATAGTGGATGCTGTTACCCTTATGATGAAAAATTAGTCATAACAATACTAAGTATTCGACTTAGGGTGGAAACTGCAGAATCGAGCTTTGACGCTAGTTTCAAACACCGATCAATATGAACAAGATAGGCAGAGTTCATTGCAAAACTGCAGGGTTGAAAGATACGTTGTAAGGGTTAACTTTTTTTTTTCTTCGACCCCATTCAACTTAATCGAAAATCACGTCCCCACAAACTATACAAGGCCTGTGGGAATACACGTCTTAAGTAGCAGCATTAAATTGTTTCAAAGTATCCTATCGGAACAATCAAATTTGTCATTACTGGTTGAGACTTACAGTAAAAATGCAGTTTCATGAACTCTTACCTGGCATTTGAGAAGGAATTCGCAACATTTCTTTGAGATAAATATGATAAAATTAAGGGGAAATCGACTCAAACGACTCGTAAACTAGGTGAAACAACAATGGAGATGCATTTTATTTCCATCATTTTTTTTTTTATTTCACCATCATCGAGCAGAAATGATAGGCAACGCAAAGAAAAATTAGACCCCTAATCCACCTCTGACTCGAACATCATGTAAAAATAATAAAACTGCCATCAAAATGAATTCCAAGTAGCAATTCCCATGAAGATTGGCACTTCCAGAACCGTGTTGATTATTCTAATTTCCAGAAAGACCAAGTCAGCATTTTTTTTCAATAGTTCGGTAGAAATGTGAACAATTGTATAGATCAGTGGAAATGAGAAAATTTTTATAGTTCAGTTGAAATGCCTTTTAATTAGTAGCCCTAAGGAGCTTAATATATGGTTACTAAAAATCAGAATCTGAATTGTTGAATGTAGGCCTACTAAAACAAGCCTTGTTACCGACAAGGTTGGCTCAGTGGTTACACTCAGCTCCTTGAACTCGGGAGACCCGGGTTCAAACCCCGGTCGGCTATCCTGGTTGTAGTTTTTCGTGGTTTCCCACAACCTCCCTTAATCGCCCTTATAGACGGATGCCGGGATAGTTCCCCAAAAAGCGGCCACGACCGTATTCTCTTCCTCTTAAAACATGGCATGCTATATGCTGACTGCGGGGTAATGCATTGAATTGAATTGAATTAATGAAACCAAAATGGTTATAAATTCAACAAATGCATATTATTTTCATTATTTTCATGAAAAATAAACTTGCCTCATTCTGGCTTAGCATTTATTACTATGGTTTTATTAATGCATGAAAAATGACTACAAGTGTATTTATGTTGGAAAACCACCAGAGGATATGTTGATCCAGAATTAGGGTAATTTGGGAGGTAATGCTGACCTTAAATATTGCATTTTAAAAGTCGTACCAGGTAAATGTCGAAAAAGCGTCTCGAGCATTAACTACTATCCACCATCATCGATGTGCAAGAGTTGCGCCCTTTTGCAACTTTATAGGACTTTATAGCAAATCTTTATAGGACCTTGATGGAAATTTATTTTTCCATATAAATATTTCAACTTTTTTTGACTTATTTACTTCTTAAAACTCCAGGGCAATTTAGGCCCACTGACGAGTAAGTATACAACATTTACAATAATTTGCTCCTACGTTGCTCATGAATTTCTAAAGTTAAAAAAGCAATCTTCCGTTCCCTAGGCTATACGCTTTTTTTTCAATATTATAAACCATACTGCCCAATACGGTTTATTTATATTTCATAATAATATTTTATTGACCAAACTGCCATTAAATCTGCTCTTGATCTTTTTGAAATCTTTATTTTTTTTCGAAATTCTCTGAAGTATCCTCTCAATTTTATCAGATTAATTTCATAAAATTAAATAACTATCATTTTAATTTTTTCGTTCTAACCTGAATCACGAATTATAGCCTATAGGATTTTGGGAATATAATCATGTCCAAGCTACTTCTATAAATTATAGAAATTGTATGCCTGCATTATTGTATAACCTTGTAATTGTGGAACAAATTGTCAATTAAAGCCAAAATCCGCTACTTCAAAAGTAAAAAATGGCTTTTTACTTGAATAAAAATAATTTTAGTACAATAAGCACATTTGCAGTTACATGTATGATGTAGGCCTACAACTTGGCACATAATGTGTACATCAGAAATTTCAAAAAAAAAATGTCCCAAAATTTGATTTTTTCAAATGAATGTATACATGTATAAATTGTTTCATGAAAATATACCTAATAGATTGAGACAAATTTAAATTTAAAAAGAACAAGTCCTGTTTTTTTAATTCGTACTACATGTATTCAGTCCCACGTCTATATGACTTTTGGTCATCATTTGATACCAAACATATTTTGTTCATAATTTATTCCATCTTTTGTTCACTTATTATTTGCACAAAACGTTTGATGATGTTTTTGTGTTGGCAATGATGACACTAATTCGTTCCATGTCGACAATAATATAATTAATGTCTCCAATCAATCAGTAACTACTGGTTACTCGCTATTATTCCTTATATTTTAGCGATTAATATTTTACCAGTTAATCTTCCAAATGAGATGATGGCACCCTAATGTAATGGGACACGGTTTTAAAGCTCTGCATTACCAATGGACTTTTATTTAGACTTCGTCATGCTGTATCATGCATGTTAATCCTTTTCTCCCAATAATAATTAATTCAGCTAAAACGTCATGCTTACAATTTGTTAATACAGTTGAGACACATGGCGAGCAGCATCACCACAAGACAATTTATACGCCTACTAATCCTTAAAACATCTTATACAAATTACATATATATAGGCCTACGTGCCGTTAATGTTGATATTATCTGCATAAAGTAGCCAACAAAAGCCTCTATCAGCTTAACATGTAACTTTTTTATATTTTTGTACTACAATATGATAAACAGAAATGTGCCAATGTTTTTTTTTTTCAATTTCTCTGTATTTTGAGGATGGGACTAAACGATTCTACTGTTTAAAACTAATCATAATTACAAAATAAAATGTTATCATGCCTAGATAAAC
The DNA here is from genome assembly GCA_034698905.1 of Xestoiulus laeticollis. Classification (NCBI taxonomy): domain Eukaryota; kingdom Metazoa; phylum Arthropoda; class Diplopoda; order Julida; family Julidae; genus Xestoiulus; species Xestoiulus laeticollis. The sequence goes on from JAQGCC010000561.1 coordinate 9,630, forward strand.
CGTTGTATAAAGGTTGTCAATAAATAATATGTGAATGAATAATGCAGTGTAGCCAGTTTAAATGTGCCAGTCACTGCCTGCTGTGTTCGCACTCTCTGCACCATCAACGATGACACAAAAGTCATTCAAAAATATTGAAATAGTAACAAGGTTCAATTCAATTCAACTCAGAATGCTCCTACATCAATAGCGACTTAAACATCATTGTTAAATTGAACGTTAAGTGGATGTCAAAGCAAATTTTGAGATGACCTTTCCTGGCATTTTCCAGAGGAAATGGTTATGGAAAACTACAAAAGCCATATCTAAAACAGTTGGAATGTGTGACACCATTATCTACCAAATGATATATGCAGTACTGTTATCACTAAAACAGCACAGTTCAATAGGGGCATTCTAAACCTCTATATCCCGGCGACATCGTGTGTTGTTGACATACTCAACAACAACAACTCTGGCCAAGTTACATGTTGCTCTCAATTTTTCGTGGCTTGCTTTCAGGCTATATGTTTTATCCATACAGGATAAATATTAACTTCAAATGCAGCTGCCAATATAAATTAACTAAAGAAATCTGAAGAAAGATACAAGATAACATTTTCGTTGAAGTATCCCGCCTTGCCAAAAGACCTCGCAAAGGTCAATTGCGTTGACGTACTTCTCCAATATAACGTATCTAGCATAGGCCTATGCTAGCTATAGGGGTATCAACATTCCAGTGTTGATTAGTTGAGGCAACAATATGTTATATAACTCGACTGCATTCAATAAAACGTAATGTAGGCTATTATCATAAGACAAATGTATAGATTTCACTATAGGCATTAACACATCACATTAAATGTCAAAACTACCATTATACTTACAAGAGGTAGCTCATACCATATGGTATTACAAATAGCATAACTTCATCAGATGTAATATTTGATTAAAATGTGTATTTATTTTTTTCTCCAAAATTGAATGCATGCCTTCTGCAGCTATAGGTAATGTCTGTCGATCGATCAAACTTAAATTTCAGAGACTAGATTAACCAGGGCTATATTTCCATTCTCGAATCTGTTCACAATGGTAGCATATTGCTTTTTACGAAACATGCATTATTTGACATTTAATTTTTATAATAGTTGTAGTCAGTAATTGATATGTACAAGAAATTGCCTGGATGCATATTTGTCCCCATTTATGGAACGACCAATGAAAGATGACATATCGATCTCTATATTGACCTTAACGTAATCACATATTATTTTCAGTCACATAAATGTTACGAACCCACCTTTTATGACACACATAGTTTACAATAAGGTGAACACATTTCGAAAAAAGATAAAATCGAAGTAAATAAATATCAAAATCATACCTTCGGCGTGTTGATGAGCTCCATTTTGAAACAAGTGGCGCTGCGCCGCTGCTGCTTGTCAACTTTGTCAAAAATGCCCAATCCTAACCAAGTAGCACAAACATTTATTATTCAAAAATATAAAATATTAAATTAACGAACACTTTTTTTGCTTGTGATTAAATAAATATGATTTAATTTTGTATGTTTTACACTTATGGTTTTTAAGCTGATTTTTAAATTAATCGCAACAGGTACAATCGTCATAGATTGAATATTGAGTTAGATTTGATATCGCGCGCGCGGCCATTTTGGAAATAAACATGAACGTCTTTTGATTGTGAAGTTCTGTTGGATAACTTAATTTAAATGCGTCGTTGGAAATGTTTGGGACGAATCAATCTAGCTCCCTTTTTGGGACTCCTAAAACAAGTGGTACGTTAACGAAAATTCGTAAAACCCAATTGCAATTTCTCAAAATAAAGCATTGATGACCAAGTATGACGTTAGGCCTAACGATAGCGGTATGGAGTTTTGAATATAGGAATATTGCGCATTGTAAAATTCCGCACATCTAACTTAACCTTTATTACCTACCTTAACCTGTTCAAACCCAGTTCTGATCTAACCTAACTAAACCCGTATTTGGTAAATTGTGAAATATTTGGTTGTGCGACGTTTGTTTGGTCACTTATATTTATATTATATCGTTTTATTAAACTAAATTTGCATTCATGATATACGATTATACATGGTATAATAATTGTAGTTTATTTATTAAATAACTAAACCTTAAAATATTACCAATTTAAAATCCAGGTTTAGCATTTGGTACATCAACGCCAGCAATGACTACCCAAGCAGGTTTTACAGGATTTGGTAAGTAATATATTATTTTTTTAAATTCGAATAATCGTCAACGACGTTTTTATAACTTAAAATGTCGGATTATATTTCTATTTACAGGCAGCAACAATCCTAGTACGATTGGTAGTGCTGGTACCTTATTTAGTAGTACAGGCTTATCCACTGCCACGCCAGCATTAGGCACAACAGCCTTCACTGGTTTCGGAGCCCAGCCAGCAGCCACAAAAACTGGTTTTTCGTTTGGTCAGGCAGCCACAACTTCCACCACAATGGCAGGAGGATCTGCAACTGGTTTATTTAGTGGCTTAGCAAGTGCAACGCCAGCACCAGCTTTCACTGGATTGGGAGCCACCGCATTCGGTCTTTCTACGCCTGCTACAAGTTTGGCCGCCCCTCAGTTAACGGGATTCGGCACTGCCACGCAGCCAGCACCTTCTACTCTGACTTTAGGCGCCTTTGGCACTCCTTCCTCTGTTGCGGGAGGTTCCAGCATTGGTCTTGGTGGTACCACTTTGACATCTTCCTTGGGAGCCGCACCATTCGGTTCTTTGACAACCACATCAACAATAACACCTTCTTTGGGACTTGGCATGTTTGGAACTGTCGCTCCGACCACTACGACTCCCTCTCTTGGATTGGGGCTCTTTGGTTCAACTGGTGCGAGCACGAGTACTGTTACATCAGTCCCAGTGTTAGGATTGGGAGGCATGCAACCAGCTCCGGCTTCCGTCACTGGACTAGGAGGAGTTAGTGCAGCGCAAACAACAGGAACCACAGGTACGAGGCATCAAAATCCTTCTGCAATGCACTAAGACAATCTTATTCAAAGATGGATGATGGATTTAAATTTGAAAACAAAATCACGCAACAATTATTTTTATTACTTTGTCCTTAGGGGACTCTAAACACGACAGTAAGGCATTAAAGGAATATCCTGTTCCTCCTGAAATTGTCGCTCTTACTGAAGATTTTAAGTATGTTTCAAGTTATATTTCCCATGTTTTCTCCCTTGAAATTGACATGTCAAACGATTCATTTCTTGTTTTAAGGAAATACATAAAAGAACAAAAGAACGTCAGGGAAGATATTACCCGCATCTCATCCAAATCATTGTTTAAAGTGCAAGAGGAAAGTGCGAGCCTTAAACAATTGCTGTCTATCATATCAAATGGGATCCAAAGAAATATCGCCAGCATCAGGCAGCTGAAAGACGAAACTATCCAAGTATGCCATGTTAGACTAGCACAAACATGTTCCCGATTTAAGAAAACACCCTCGTTTCATGTTTTGTCTTATTTCCCAGGAATTAAAGAATGCCGAAACAATGCAAAGGACTAAAGACGTTCCACTTGCTTTGCAATACGAAAACACTTCTCCCATGGAATATTTCCTAAACTTGTTTACGACATTCGAGGCCAAGATGCAAATGTACAGGCATCAAATTAACATGATGGAAAAGCATTTGGCTTCCATCGCTCAGCCTTTTAATTTCACACCTCAAGAACTGATGATGACCGTTAAAAAACTGCACGAAACTTTTATTTACCTCGCTGCCGAGTTGCAAACCATACACGAAAACGTTCAGGTATTGACCGACCTAAACTTAACCATCGTTATTGCACACACCGCTTAACAGCATGCTATAGCTATGTCATGTTAATTTATTTCAGCAACAAAAAGATCGGTACTTGACCTATCGCCGCCTCGTTCATGGGGAAACGACAAACGTTTTTGAATCACTCAGTAAAGCAACCCGAGGCTCAAAGCCTTCCCAAGTGCCTGAAACAATAGGGCCAAGTCCATTTAGTGGGGCTCAAAGTGCAAATATCGCAGCATTCGTTTCTGCCATTGAAAGGGCTCAACAGCCGAGCAGTGGTTTGTGATTGCTTTCTCTAACTTGTCGATTATCGCCTTTCAATTTGGTCCTAACATTTTCTACATTTCTATAAAAATCAAGGGGCACCACCAGCTTTTGGATTAACGTCAAATTCACTAGGAGGGTCGCAACTAGGCTTTTCCTCAGGTATGTGGTTAAAATGTAACTGAAATGACGTCCATGTGGATAAGTGGTGTGATAATTGCTTATCGTTCTTCTACAGGCCTCGGTGCAACGAACACGTTCGGCACTCAGTCGTTTTTAGGAGGAAGTAACCCTCTAACAATGGGTGGAAGTTCATTAGCATTGAAACCCCTAGGTAAATAGCGGTAAGAGTTCGTTCTCTTTTCTGTCCTTTACCGCATTAAATGGCACCACTCGAAAAGACGTGCCGCTACCTGGTTTCTCATCTCTAATCCCTTTGTATTTAATGTACACAAACGCGGTTGTTATATGGCATGTGATCAGATGAAGCTAGCCAAAAGCTTTTCTTAATTTACTAAGCTGTATATATTAATTATGATAATATGGAAGTATGTTTTTTGATGATTAAAAATTGGGCGTTTTTTGTATGAAATTTTCTCTGCAATAAAAAAATTTATAAGATTTTTTTAGATGTGGGGTCAGGTTTCCTTGTGTACAGCTATAGATGTGGCATGTTACGTGTAAATTGATTTGCATGTACTTTTTTAATAATAGTTCCTGTTTTTGTCGATACAATTAGGAACTGCTCCTGTTGGCCTCGGCAGTTTTACACCGGCAACACCAACTATTGGCACACCTCAATCGGCACCGGTATTCGGTGTAGCCAATAAACCTTTTCAATTGCAGAAACCTCCAGTTGGAAACAAAAGGGGGAAACGATGAATTGTGCTATTGGAAAAAATGTGGCTGTTGTCTATACTGGATTGCCAAATTGTTATTGCAATAAAATTATATAATTATTTATTTCTGTGTCTTGGAACTTGGCAATATATAAGGCATATAGCAATGCATCGGGGCTTCAAGATTACAGTTTTGTATTCTTGTAAAAGTAATTGTTAGTTGCACAAAAATGCCAAAGTGGCAATACAACTTACATAAAGATAGCTATCAAAATCAGGCATTTCCTTCTCATTCTTACTCCAATTTATCCCTCAAATGTCACGCTTTCTTTTCGTTGACAGACGAAATCAGCTTTAGTTGAAAAATTGGTACGAGAAGATGACATGCATCTTGAATATATGTGCTGCTGTTAGAGGCCTGAAATGAGAGAAAACGAATATTAAGAATAAACTGATAATTGCACAATACGAGTGTTTCGTAACACCAAAACTTAAAAATAAACATAATTCACACAATATTATGAATAAAATCAAAGTTTGTTTTAATGTTTTGTTAATTGTAAGGAAAAAATTTACGAATGCTCTTACCTCTAGAAATACATTAGTTATCATTGGGTTCACGCTATCGGGATCTTCTGAATCATCCTGTAAAATAAAACACTTAATTTTTTAATCAGTGTACTAAGGTAGTAAAAAGTAAAGTTGTACAATTTCTCTCACAGCAGCTGTGCTTAAGCAAGATGAATATTTCGATGACTGGATTGACACTTCTGTACAAAGTACATTGGCAAAGCTAGAAATTAACAATGGTGGCATTAAATTAATAAATTCATTCTTGCTACAGTCGACGTAAAGTTTGAGGTGGGCTTGTGTTCAACGTACCTAGCAAAACTTGGAATACCTTGGGATAAATTCACATCATCCATAACCAATGTTAACTCTGACATCTTGTGTATTACTTCTACAGCTCTAGCAGTAAACTCTGCCATAAAATGTATGGCGTTGGCATGTATATCCTTCAAGGATAAAAGTGCCATGAATACATAAAACGCTGTTCTGATCAAACACTCACTTCAACCAAGAATATACATGTATTTTAAAAATTACATTTGCATCCTTTTGCTCTCCTTTGTCTTGCTCTGCACTGCATTGTTGAAGCCAATTTTGAGAATCAGATTGTGCCTGAAATTATTTCAATCCGATTATATTTTATTCTTCATTTACAAATGCAATTATCACGCTAAACAAATTTAAAATTTGAAGAAAGTAATTTTAATTTACATAAGATGTTTATGAAAATTACCTTAAAAATTTTTTCTAAATTTACTTCCACGTTTAAGCCCTTCAAATGCTGTGTTAATAGTGTGTCAAACTCTTGTTCGAGATTTTCTTCGGTATCGATATCAGTTTGCGATTCATAAGTTTCTTTTAAATGTTCCAACGACTTCTGCATATTGGTAAGCTCGTCATCCACCAAAGAAAGCAGACCCACTTGAATTCTCTGTTCACTCTGTTTGGATAACATTTCCAAGGCTTCCAGGTGAACGAACCCTGCATAACATAATTTGCATTTTTCGTTTTGGTATGCCATAATTTCAAAAAGAATTCAATCGGACCCGTTTTACAGAAAAATAAACAAGTACCTTGACAGTCATCAAATATAGTGGCAAAATTTATTTTGTTTTCCCCTTGATTTTCCATTGCTTGACTTGTTTCGCTTTCTCGTTCCTTAGCTTCCTTTAGAACCTTTAATAAAATAAATTCAAGAAAGGTTATGATAATGCAAAATAAATTACAGCAGGCCGGTTACACCTTCAATTTTTGAAAAGGTGCAATAAATACATATTTAGGATTTACAAGTCAGCAAACCTACAAAATGCATTACCTCTGATAAAACTGGTCTTTCTGTTTTTAAAAGTGAACGTTTTTTTTAAAGCCAGGATCACCCTCTTGCAAAATGTCCATTGTTTTTCTCCCAATAAGCTCCAATGTATCTAAGCTTCCAGCAATTACCTTAGAGCTCTATAAAGAAGAAATTTATATAAATCAATAAAATACGAGCATTTTAAAAATATTTCATCACATTTTGTACACTCACGATATTGCCAACAGACATTCCAAGAAATGATTGTGACTGTGCATTTTGTTCACCAGCGATTTCTAAAAATATTCATTTTTAATACTTCAAATCATAACTAGAAAACTAAGTATTCTGGAAAGGCTTATTACTGGAGGCTTCTTCTACGCGAGGTTCTTGTGCTTTCTTTTCTTCAGCAGAGTGTAGAGCTGCAAGTTCTTCTGGTGTGGGAGCTCCTATTGTGGCCTCAACAGATTCCAAAACAGAATTCAAACCTTGTCCTTAGTATGAAAATTATATTAAAATTAATTAATGCATGTAAATAAGCGGCAAGGAAATCAAGTAACTAAAAAATGGTGCATACTGCAACACAAGTTAATGATAGGCGGAGATTGCCCTACCTACTTGAGTAGTAAAACTTGACACTGATGCAGTGGCAGTTGATAAAATCGATGTTCCCCAACTTCCCCAATTTCCCCAACCAGAAGCCTAAATAAAAATGTACTTCATTATTGCTGTTTTCACAACTGTTGCGCTTTTTTTCTGCCAGGAAAAATCCCAAACCTGTGACTGATGTTGTCCAGATGCCTCACACAATTTATCAAGCACCCTTTCTTTGTTGGCAGACCTTTCAATTTTCCTCGTTGGAATATCTTCCTTCACGTGAGATTCACCATCTCCATCGTTAGATGATCCTTTTGGCGGAACAACTCTCTCTTGTGAACCTTCTCTAAGGTCATCATCTGCATCCTTAACCGTAACAATGTTAGCGCTTAAGCTCGGTGGATCTGTTCCTAAAACATCTTCATCAACATCCCAACCAGCATCCCAATCTCCTAGTCCTTCATCAGCCTGACAAGAGTTTGAATCTGCAACAGATTGCTGCAACCCGGAGGTTCCTTCCAAAGCAACTGTCTCATTTTTCACCGCAGAATCCCTTGCTTGATTATCGTTAGCATCATCGTCTTTTGCAGCAAGTACCCTTTCTAAATCAGCACTTAAAACTGAAGCATCATCTTGCTCATCCTCTTGGGATCCTGTTCCTTCATCGGCAGGTGTTGGTGAATGATGATGGACGGCAGGGCTACGATGACCGGGATCATCTTCGCCTTCATCTGCACTTTCAAAAGCGCTTTCGTTATCGGTATCTGACATTTTGTCAGACAAGACAATTGCCGAGAAAGTACCTGTCAATCAATCAAAATTAAATACAGATATTTTAATATATAGAATATCAAATAGGAACCATTGGAGTAGATTCAAGTAACGTGAATAAAAATGTATTAAATAATATGCCTAATAATTTAAAGAATTTTAAATATTTTGAAAACATCGTTCAATGTAATTTAGATGCGCAAAGAAAAGATGTACCGCATTTACTCATGGAATAGCCCGACACATTTTTATCTGACCCGAGGAATGCAAACATTTTTGGCTCATCATTCTCTTTATCGCTGGCCTTCCACAATTTCCCACCACATTCCTCCTTGGGTCTGTCTTTGCTTTTTGTCGCTCTTGACAATATTATTAATAGTATACTAGTAATAGGCATAATTATAAAACTGGAGATTTTGGAGCATATCATGATGCTTCGTGTAATGGCCCCACCGATGCTTCGAATGGCAACAATCTGTAAAATATGGAGGGCTTTTGCTAGACAAGCAAAATTGTATGTGAGCAGTGTCGGATTTAACAAGGGGGCAAATGAGCACTTGCCGCCTGGGCCCCTGGTCAAATGGGCCCCAGGCCCTTCGGGCCGTTTGCCGTCTGGCCCTTTTTCTTTAAATCCGCCACTGTATATATGGTCCACTTCACAGACATATTGCTACCATTCTCCAGTAATCATTTGATGGATAATATTTTAAAGAGATGCAATATGGCCACTAGACCTATAGGCCTATGCACAGCTGATTGAGCTACATGTATGTATACAAACTTAATTAATTGCATCACCCAAATTCGAAAAGTGTTACAACTCAGCAATGCCGTAACATTTTAATTACTTCAATCAGTTCCACTTCGACAGTGAATAACTGAAATTTATCCAGCATATTTTATATAATTATATTAAATTGTATTAATTATTATACTGCCATTAATTATACTGTATTATATGTATTATGTATTATACTGAATTATACTGTAGGTGCAAGTGTATGCGCCTATCATGATTATGAGGGAATGCAATCATTTCGTTGATGATCAACTTGGAATACAATGAAAAATAATTATAAACATTTCCTAGAATAAGTTGACAACAAATTTCACATATGTCACGTACCCTTATCATAAAATTCTTGACAGAAAGCTGTATTTTTTTGATCGCGTACCAAACTGAAACCATATGTGAATTAATATTTTATGCATCAAAAACAGTGTGGGGTTTTCTCCCTCCATTTCTTTTGTGTATAATTAATAATTATGATATATTTACCCGTATAACAGGCCTTCCTTCATAAAATATATTCACTGGTACAAATTCAACTTCTTTTATACTGTTGATTCTCTTGAAATACGTCAGCAACAAACGTTCCAAAACGATAAACAATTGTACCGGAAGTCGTTGATTGACCTCGTTTTCATTTCAAAATGGCGGAATACAGGAGGGTGGGTTCAGTCTCAACAGGTATGATCTTGAAATTTTACTTTTGAATTCATTGTTTTAAAAGATTTAATTGAAGTTAAGATAACGGGAACATGCGAGTGATTTGTTTGAGAGCTTACGGTCTGATTAAATGGTAGTTTAGACAACTTTCAAAGTAATTACAGTTGGGTATAATGTAACTATTTGTTAGCCAGATCCTATTGGCAAGGCGCCAGTTCGCCAAATCAGTTTTGACGTATTTACTATTCATACGTGTATGCCCCAGCAAAATGTTCAATGAAGAAAACTTTAGTGCATTTAAAGTTCCTAGTTAGTAATGGAAAAAAATAAATTCAATGCATAATATGCTTCCATAAACGATTATACAAATATCTTTGATCAATCGACCTTGGGCCAGGATCATTACTAATTCCTTGGAACTTGTCTATTGTTCTGTTAAACGTTACTTGAAATCTGACCATGATTATAGGCATAAGCTTGATTCCCTGGCAATTAACCTGCATGGTTAAAATCAGTTGACGCCCACGAGCAATAAATTTAGCCTCATCTGGGAACTGCAGAATAAACAGTATCTGCAGTGCCAATTAATTGACAGGGTTATTTTTGAAACCGTTTCAAATTGCTTGGCTTTATGCAAAGGAAAATTACCGATATCATTGATTGTACTAAAGTTAAGCTTACTATCTCAATAGAAGAAATATTTATATTAGCAGTTACTATCTAAATGCTGCATTATTTTATCTTAGATCTGTGCGATTTACCGTGATGACATATATTCTATTCATACGCTAGGCTTAAATGAGGATCACGTTAAATAGTTTTTGATTGCGGATTGTCGTAAATTTGTGTATAGGTTTCGAATCATCAACATTATCTTCCCAAATGTCACAGCAAATACCTCCTGCGTCAAGGATACCAAATGTTCCTTCCAGGTACGTTGCACAAATTTAAACTAGTAATTACATGGAGCACATTATTGTTTAATAAACTAAGATTATTATATAATTCAATTACAGACCTGCACCTATTAAGACTAATTCTGTGCCTTCTAAAGGTTTGTATTAAATTATGTCGATTTTACTTTTTTTTGTAGACACCACACAATTATTTTAAGTTGTATTTTTATTTCTACTAGATCAGACCAATAAGCCTCCAAATACTTTTTTCAAGAAGCTGACTATAACTAGCAAAAAGTTTGTAAAATAGCTTTACTGTTCTTACCTCATATTCTTCTTGTCCTTAAAAGTTATATTCATTATTAGGAGTTCTAGGCCTCATCAAGAAAACAGGCACAAATCTGAAACCAATAATAGAAAAACAACATCATTCTATAAATTTAACGAGGTAAGAATTCGAATTTAAAATATGAAATCTTGTAAAGGATGTATACATGCGATAATATATTAAATTTCCTAATTTTGCATTTAGCCAAAACCTAGTGTCCAAGCACATTCAAGGCCGACAATCATTCGCTCGCATTATAAGAAAAAGGCACCTCCTCCAAGACCACGTATGTGGTGGATATACAAATATCATCCATTTCAAATGTAAAAATGCATAAAATCATCCATTTACTTATTTTGTATTTCCAGCTCCGCCCAAAGTAAATGGAGCACCTAATGTTACAGTTAGAGTAAGTTGCATTAGCAGTTTATTCTATTCTTGGCAAAGTATTGCCCTTGCTAAATACAGGGTTGCCACCGATATTTCAAAACAGTCTTGCCTGACTTTTAGCACCATAATCACAAATTTTGCCTGACCTGAAAATGGAACTTTTGTAACTTGTACATTACTAGATGATCTGAAAAAAACTACATTTTTTACAAATGATCAAAATAAAACCAAATATTTATTGCATTTCAGTATTTGAACTTGAAAATTGTACAGGGTATTTTCACTTTAGCAATGAAATTTTTTTGCACTGCTCAATTTTACTTTTAGCTTACTTTGCCTGACTTGAGCTCAATTTGCCTGACTTTTCCTGACTTTGCAGGTCAGTGGCAACCCTGTAAATAAGACAGTACTTAATGCCTTGCATTTGTTTGTCGCCCCTTAAACAGCACCCTCCATCTTACGATGAGGTCGTACAGGCAGATCTGGATGCTTTCATAGGAGAAATGCATGCCCCTCGGAATGTACCAGACATTCCAAATCGCCCTCGCCCACCAATCCCGTCATCTGCTCGGGGCACAAACATGCATCCCTTTCCACCACCAGTCCCTAAAAACCGACAGCTGCATCCACCGGTTTCCAGACTTCGTCCAATGCCAGACAAAAGTGAACCCTCCCTCATCGATTTCGATGCCTCGCCAGTTCTTTTGCGAAAGCAATTTGCACCTGCCGTTGCCCGACAGGAAAAGCAAAGTCAAAGCCTTATAGATCTTGATAAAATATTTTCTTGTAACGATTTAATCCCAGAGATGTCATCTCACCCTCAACAATCCAATGCAAGCCAGGCTTTCGGCGCTACACAAAATAATTACAAAGTTGCGAGCCATGGTTTCTCGGGACCTGATAACTCGGGAACACATGGATGGCCAGGTCCTTCAAAGGGTGAAGATTGGTTGCAATCATGCCTTAAAAATACTGTTAATGGATCTACAACGATGTCAGATTCTTTGCATTATGACAATTCTAACGCTCTGCCAAGGTATTGTTGAGTAGCGTTTAGATCCGCACTTGCATGGCATACAGGTTTCATCACTTAAAATGTTGTGTTGTTATTGTTGTAGAAGTCCATCATCCCCGACACCAGCTTTACCTCCTCGACCAAATGCTAATGGGGTTGGGTCCTCGTGTTTTCCATTCACAGATTATAATTATAAAACCCATAGCTCTTCCCCACCATGCACATCGCCACCACCAGTGCCTCCACTTCCTAGCGTTTTTCAAAGTGCCTCAGCTTTTAGTGCTACAGAATTTGATGCTCCGCCTTTGCCACCTCGACCTAAGCAGTTTGAGGTATGCTTTTCTGCGAATTTCACCTTAAGATGGTTGCATACCAGAAAGCCTTTTTTTCTAAATTATTTTTTTATTAAATTTTGGAAACTGATAGGAACAAATTGAATGTACAAGGACCTAGAATAGATATTCTATTATTTGTTTTATATTTCTGATTATGTATATGTATATTCCATTTCATGGAAATATGTACATAAAGTTTGCCAGACCCTCTACAATTATAAACTTTACAGACATATTTCCATGAAATAGAATATACATAAACAAAAAATTTAAAAAAATAATAGAATCGTACATTCCATTTGTTCCTAACAGTTTCCAATGTTAAATTAAAAAATAATTTAGAAAAAAAGGCTTATTCTGGTATACAACCCTCTTAAACAAATAATACAATATTTATGCTAGGTCCTCCTACATTCCATTTTCCTATCAAATTTTCAAAATGAATTGAAACAATAATTTAGAATAAAAGGATTCTGGTATGCAACCATCGTTAATACAGAAAAAATCTAATGTCTTCCAGAACGTCCTGCTACTTTATAATCGTGACATTACACATTCCAGAGTAATTCCTTCATTTCACACAATTAAATGTCCAATTTCTTCTGATGACCAATTTTTTGTCATGTTGAAGGTGCCTAAACTATCTGATAGATGCTCGGAATTCGAACTTGGCAAAAGCATGTGTTTTTTATCATGTGGAGAAGCATCTGTTAACATTCGAATAATGTTGATTTAAAATTGCTTTTAAATTTCAGACAACTCCCCATGCCATAGCTCTTTACGATTACACAGCAATGCAAAGCGACGAATTGTCTTTTAAGGTAGTTTACATTAACTCTAGCATTGTCGAAACTTTGAAACGGCTTAAATTATTTCCATATTTGCATTTTTCAGGCTAATGAGCTAATCACGTTAGTCCATCACGTATCTGATGAGTGGATTTTAGGATTCACTGACAGTCAGGAGGGGATATTTCCCGCGAGCTTTGTTAAAGTGATGGTTCCCCTGCCTATTAATCAAGAGGTGATTATAATAAAACTAAACTTGCTTACCAGAAAAACTTCACTTGTAACTGACGCTCGATTCTTTAATACAGAAAGCTGCAACAGTAATGGGTCCGTGCTGCGAGGCTCTTTACGATTTCATTGGTGAAAACGATACAGAGTTGACATTTTCTGCTGGAGACATCATTACCTTGGAAAGTAGAGAGAACAATGAATGGTATAAAGGAACCTTTAACGGACAAACTGGAATGTTTCCGACAACTTATGTTCAAGTACTTAAGGACTTGCCTGGTAACGGACCAACCGTCAATGGAAGTGATTTGCATTCTCCAAATGTAAGATAACGTTTTTGCATATTGGTTCAATTTATAAACTAACTAAAACTAAACTATTTTTTTTAAAAGAATAACAAGTACATTGCAGTTTACGACTTCACCGGTGAAGCCGGCGAATTATCTTTCCACGAAGGCGACGTAATCATCGTTACTGGCATTATTAGTGCCGAATGGATGCAGGGCAAGCTTGAGCATGGAGTTGAAGAAGGGAGGTTCCCCAAAACCTTTGTACAACAAGTTTATAATTAGTCGTGAAGTTGAACTTTTAAAGAAGTTACTATTGTAGTTTCTAAAATCAATGTATAATTTATTTGACATATCATTTAGTGGTGATGTCTATTTAAAATGTCATTACAAATATATGCATCACTTACTAGGCAGTATACTTAAAAGGAGTTAATATCGAGTTGTAAATATAAAAGTATTAAAGACTAACTTTCAAAGTTGATTTTGAGTCGCGATATAACAAAAACCTTTACATTTATTCGCTCTTCAGCAGAATTTAAAACTGCCTCAAGTTGTTAGGAACTGAAAAAAAAAAAATGTAAATAACAATTGGAATAAATGTTAGTTTTCCAGAACTACATAAATGGAATAAATGGTCTAAAAAAGTAGTTTGAAAATAAATATCCGGAGAATTTTTTTCAATTGTTTTCTGGGATTTATTTGTGAGAAAAACCCGGGGTCGACCAAAAGTCCTGAGACATACCAAGGGAAAAAATTTTTCCAGGTATTTGTATATCATATCGCATGGGGTGAAGTTCCCCACAGGAATACAGAAATTAGGTAAAAGTTCCTTCCTAGTTCAACTTCCTGCTGAGGTTTTTATTTTCAGATATCAACCTCGCCCCATGCGATATATATATACATAGCATTTACCAGAATTTGTTGATGCTTATCATTGTAACATTCTATACTTATTAAAGTATGGGTGCGCACAATTCTAATCTTAGCAACTTTTTTTATCCAAATTCAGATTACTTGTTACGGAATTTTAGAGGTAAAATGTTATCACGACACCACTAATCAAGGCCACAAGAATGCTCAGAATGTCATTTTATAATTGGCCCTGATGGGAGTCAGGCATGATAGGCAATTCCCGTGCTTTAGTCAAATAATCAATAACTGATTTTACCCTGGATAACATACTGAACACGAGGACCCCAATTGTTGATAAATCAATGATAATACTAACATTCTCTTAATGAGGAATTGTTTTCTTTATTGGGATGTTGGAATGCCTTGGATGGGTCAAATTTGCGTGTACTGCTAGGAATACTTCCACCATCTCGGCGTTCTAGTTGCTTCTTCAGCTTCATGTTATCAGATGCTAATTTTGCTTTCTCCTGACAAGAACAAACAAACGAAATTAATATCATTGTAATGATCAGAAATCTTAAAAATCAATTTAGTTAAGTTTAAATCTACTTGTTTAAGAGATATAATTTCTTCCTTCAACTTGCAGACGTGTTGAATTTTTTGTTTGTGATTTTGGTGACCCAACAGTGTCGCATACTGCTGACTTAGTTTCTGGAAGTCCTTTAACGTTTCATTTGTCTTGCTCATCATCATGTTTCGTTCCACTTCAAAAGCATCCAATTGTTCCTTATAAAACATTGAAATACAAATTGAAAATTAATACTTAAATGTTACAATTAAATTCTTAATATTGTAAGGAAAATTTAATCGACATACCTGAAACGGTGCAACTTTTGCCTGGAGATCCTCGAACTGCGACTTCCAACTTAAATGGGCACAAATTTATTAAATTGTATTGCAAATTTTGATTCAAAATAGAACGATTAGAAAAAGTATAAATGAAAATACCTTATTGATTCTTTTTTCAATTGATCTATGTGCTGAGACATCAGTTGTATCCGGCTTTCATATTCGTTTGTCAAAGCCTGTAACATTTCTTCGTTTTGTCGTCCCTCGGTTTCCTTAAGCTGTTTATATCTACAAAAGCAAATTCATCGAATAAACACATAACCGATATCTGGTCGATCAAATTCTACGATGCCACGAATAAATTCAAACCTGTCACTCTCAAACTGGGCATATTGCTTTTGAGTTTCCCGAAGGACTCTAATAAAATTGAAAAAAGGTGTTAAAAGTACATTTATGTACATTTTCCGACAAAGGGCTAAAGCACGAGATACCAGACCTTATGTACTCTTGTTGCTTTAATTTTGCATCTTCTTCCACAATGTCAAGTTCACGCAGCAATTTTTTTTCTCTGTCGGCAAGCCACTGAGTCTGGGCCGACTTCCTACAGTGATAAGGACGTGAATAGTTTTGCAAGTTATGCAATATATAAATTTACAGAAGCTTCATTTGGTCACATACGTTTCAACTTCAGTTTCTAGTTGTTTGATGCGATTGCCAAGATCCTCTTTTTCAGAATCCATTTTCTGAATT
Organism: Xestoiulus laeticollis; assembly: GCA_034698905.1. Lineage (NCBI taxonomy): Eukaryota > Metazoa > Arthropoda > Diplopoda > Julida > Julidae > Xestoiulus > Xestoiulus laeticollis. Next base: position 25,942 of record JAQGCC010000561.1, read on the forward strand.
AATAGTTGTTGACCCTGGCATGTTTCAACCAAGGAATCCAATTCCGCTGTTGTATTGCGAAGATCTTGAGATCCGAAAAGCCAGAATTGTATTAATACGGTAAATTTAACTGCACCACCCAATAAGCACAAGCGTTACTAAATGCCTACCGTCTATTATGGAATGTTCTTGGGTGTCACTGATCAGCTGATGATTGGTTTCAATTACGGTTTTGAGCTCGGCAATCTCTCCATAACGCAGCTCCAAGGACTCTTGAAGAATTTTACACTCTTCCCTGATATAGTTAATGGTCTCTTCTTTGTTTTTCAACTCGTCATTGAGATTGTCCATCATATTATTTACAGACTCGTAATCGGAAATCTGCTTGACTATAATCTGTTCTTTCTCCAAAACGCTGCCGTTTAACGTATCAACTTCAGATTGTAGTGTAGATATTTGAGATTCCGCACCATCTATATGCATTTGTAACTTGTGCATTTCTTCAGTAGTACGATTTAATTCTTGTTGAAGAATGTTAGTCAGATTTTTATATTCCAGGGCCTCCTGTAGTTCTTTTTCAAGCCTTTCGTTAACACATTTCATGTTGCAGATTGTGCCTTCTTTGTTTTCTATGTCCTTTATCAGTGATTCGATTTGTGTTTGAGATGCCAATATGTTATCGCTTAATTCGACTAGGGTTTTTTGTTGCTCTGCAAAACTGCGGCTAAGCAAATCTACTTCTACATGAAGATCTATCACTTTTGATTCACTGCTTTCTAAAGTGAGTGCTAAATCTTGCATTTTTTGAACGGTAAGGGCTATCTCTTCCCGGAGCAACATTTCCACATTTTTCGATTCCAAAAGCAAGCGCTCGGTTTCGTGTTTGTCTTTAAGAACGTTTTCCAGGCGATCTGACAAAGTGGACAGTTCAACTCCCATTTCATCCTGAACGTTTTTCATATTGCGATGGCCGTCATCAATCTGGTTTTCCAAAGTTTGGCACATGCATTCCAATATTTTTTTCTGTTCCTCTAATGCATTCATGTTGATTTGTAAGCTATGGCTTTTTTCTTCGGCTTCCTGTAGCTTTTCATTCAACATTTTTACTTCGCTTGTCCTCTTATTTAAATTGCTCTTTAAATCGATGCATTCGTCTTTTTCTGAAGTCAGTGCTTCAGTGGCATTAAATAGCTGCCTCGATAAATTGCGAAATTCCATTTCGAGGTTATTTTTCTCTTCGTACAACTCTGAGAACATGGTTTGAATGGTTTCGCATTCTGCAGTTAACGTCTCGACTAAATCGCTCTTTTCCCTGACATCTTCTTTGGTTTGTTCGAATAATTTTGCATGGTCTGAATGCTCGGTTTCCAGATCCTCCAATTGCTTCTTCAAGCATATATTGAATTCCCCTAGCATGTTCTTTTCGATTTCAGTTTCGCAGAGCTTGACTTCATAATTATTAATTGCTTCTGTCAACTCCTTGGCTTCAACCACTTTGCTTGCCATCGCTGATGCCAATTCTGCATTTTCTTGCCGTAGCTTGTTAATAGCATCATTTGCTGTCGAAACAGACTCCATGTAATCATTAATTTGTGCTTCCAACACAGCTTCTTTTGACAGCAGTTTGTTTTTTTCGGTATCCATGCATCCGTTTTCATTTTTTAACTTTGCAATTTCATCTTCCATGGTTCGTTTCTCAGCAGAGGTTTCATCACGCAAAGATTTCAACAACGATTTGGAAGACTCGAGTGCGGTTTCTAGTTCCATTTTTTCTCGTTTGGCAATGTTAAATCGTTCTTCCAGCTCCGTGCACTGCTGCAATTGCGTCCGATTTAAATTTACTAGCGTGTTTTTCTCTTCTGCTTCCTGTTCGAGTTTTTTGGCCAGAACTTCGATCTGGTATGTATGTGCGACAATGGCAGCTTCCAGCCTTGCGATTTCTTCTACTTTTGTATTGTACTCAATCCCAACTTTGGTAATTTGATCATTCAATCCACTAACTGTCTTACAGTAATCCGATTTTTGCTGTTTAATTTCAGCACGGAGTTGTTCGCAAACAAGCTAAAAATTTCAAAAATAGCATTTCTAGAACCATAAACTAAATTGCTGCTTTTAAAGCGATAGCAGAATATCCTTTACTTGTTCTCTGTCCAGATTAGATTGCATTTCGGGCAACTGTCGGCGAAGTTCTACCAGCTCCTGCTCACTGGCTTCATAAGACAGCTTGGTTACGAGAACCTCCACTTCTAATTTATCCACTTGCACCTTATGATCAACCTCGCGACAATCTACAATTTTTAAATTTAGGTAAAAAAACTTGTCATAACATGAAAAAGAAAACGGGTCATTCCAACTTACTATGTTCCTCCTCCAAGCTAATGCATTTCTGAGTCATTGATTGAAGCTGGTCATGAGCACTATATTATTAAGAAAGTTTTTTTTAGAGAATCACACGGTAGCTATAATCCAGCTTAAGTGCATACAGGTATCCCAGCCACTTTTAGGGATAGAAATATAGGACATTTTCTTTGAAAATATAGGAATTATAGCACAGGATGACAAACACTTTTTCATATTCAATATTTGGGACTTTTTTAGATTAAATTTTGTGACTTTTGGAATGTATACTATAGAATTTTATTTTTAATTTGCATTTATGCCAAAATAAGGACAAAATTTACTGTGTTTTTAGTGCATTGATTTTTGCGAAGAATATAGCAGTCATGATAACTGGGGTACATGCAACTTCAACTTTTGAAACATAATTTTTTACAATAATTACGCAATTATTCAGGGGTATTTAGGACGTTCAGGACTTGTTTGTCACCCTGGTTATTACAATCCTATACAAAAGTTAATGAAAATATAAGACAAGACAATATAGGAATTTATAGGAAATATAAGATGGCTGGGATATCTGCAAGCATATCACCAGAATGATGAACAGATTTTAAATGTGCCAACTTTTTCCATACACAAAAGATTTACGATGTTAAAAAAATATGTAATGAACATACCTCTTCAATTCACGGATAGTATCGTTCAAAGAGATTATGTTTGTATCAGCATGAAGCAATGCCTGCTCCTTTTCAGCTAAGCAAGTGGTTACATCCTTCAATTCTTGTTTCAGTTCTCTAATCATAAAAAAAGAACAACAGTACGAATAAATTTAAATATCAATTCTGTACTACGTATTGCCACATTCATATTTAAAATCATTAGCATACTTAATGGTATGCATGTCCAAAGATTGTTGTTTTTCCAATTCTTCCACAGAGCCTTTAAGAACTGTCACTCTGCCAACAAGAACATCTCTAAAAATATGTTTAAATAACAGCATTATTACACAATGCACAACTTATCATTGACCGCATTTGACGGATTTACTGATCTTACTTGTATTCCTGCAAAGCTCTCGAACAATCTTCAGTGACACCCAATTTTTGATAAGCATTATCAAGTTCGACGGACAGAAACTTTTCCTGATTTTGTCGTTGATTAGTTTGTAATTTAATTCGGTTTAAAAGATCCAAGTTTTCGTTTCGCAAAGCATCTACAGTTTGGTTCATTTGCTGTTTCTTAATTTCGAGATCTTGACTGTATTCCTTCAGGTTAGCATTTAGCAATTCTTTCTGCTGAGTTAACTCCTTTATTGTAGCTATGATAAAAAAAATTCAGTAAAAAAAATTGAAAATATTTTTTTTAAATGTTTTCGAAAAACTTTGAAAAAAATTACATGAAATTGTTTAAATCTTTTTAAGTAGAACTACATACTTTCATAGTTTGCAATCTTGTCTTCTAGATGATGCACTTGAGAAGATATCTCGTCATTGCTGTCAACTAAAACAAATGAAAATTAAGCATTTTACATAAAATTATTGTAAAGATAAAATCATTTTAGAGATTGAAATCTTACTTAAATTATTCTTTTGTGCTTCCAGCTCAAAAATTTGGTTCTTTGAGCATTCTAATTCCTCTTCCAAGTTTTTAATAGCCAAAATCATTTCATCATTGATTTGTTTGATCTCGCCGTCTTTACCAATTAAGTCATGAAAACACTTTTCATGTTCTTGCTTGATAGAGGTTAATTCTTGCTTCAAATCCACGATGACATGTTCCTTCTCGATCACGACGGCTCTTATGTTGGCCAACTCGACCCGGATATCTTTGGCTTTCCTAGCGCCTTCCAAGGTATTTACCTAGTTTAGTTAGAAATATTAAATTGTAATCAAGCAGATTTGCGAAGCCATCCGATCCTTTTTTATGAAATTTTAAAGTTAGCCGATTTGCGCATCTACGAAGGCTTTCATCATCTACCAGAATGTTGCCTGCTGTTTCATAAACCATGATGATGAAGTCTTACCTTCATTTTTAAAATATCATTTCCACGACGCAGCTCTTTTGCTTCTTTTTCAGATGTAGCCATATTAGCCTGAAAGTGACTCCGTTCCCGCAATACGGTCTGCAATTTACCCTCTAACTTTTTCATTTCTTCTTCCTTTGATGATAGTTGCTTTAGTAGATCGGAACGCTCTTTTAGCAGGCGTCGTATCTAAGTATGAAGAAATTTTGGTTATACACACTATTTCAAAAAATGTATTTATTCACCGTAATTTTTTTTATTACCTCTTTTTCACATTCTTGAACTTTGGTATATTCTGCTTGCATCAAGTTGTGACTAGGGAACTTGGGACAGTTGGGCTAGGTAATGATAACCATCACAAATTTAAAGTTATCTTGTTGAAACCACCTGTTTTCAAACTCATGCAAGGCAAAATACTAAGGGTAAATAAAAAAAATTACCTTTTTGAAACAAATACTTTTTCGTGCACTGAATACAAGCGACGGAAACGGGCTCTCCATGGACTCTTTTAAAAAGTAAAGCCAAAATTAAATCACGTGATTATACTTATTAAAAGTATTGAATCAAAGAATGCCATTAGTTTATTACCAGTTCCATTTTTGAATCTATCTGATCTCAAAAACAATGGTGTTGCTGCTCCATCATTCATTTTTGGATCATAACTACCAACTGGAGGACCACTTCCTGGAAATGGATGTTCGACGTAAGTAAATTACCACCATTTATTAAACTATAGATTGGTGGGACCAGCATTTCAACATCAAAAGTTACCAGACCATGCCATTTTAACAAAAACACGTAAAGCCTACTATGGGGCTACATATGTTTGCTACATAACAAACTATAGGGACTACAGTATCCTGAAAATTAGATTTACCCCTATAGCAAGCATTGTTTTTAACTTGTATTGAATTAAAGAATGTATTTTGTCAAAATAGGAGCTCAAAAAATTTCTCTTATCAATTCATTTTTTTCAGAAATTTATGTAAACCTTGGCCAAATATGCCCGCCAATACTGTTGTGTAGAAGAATGTACTCACCATCCAACTCGTTAAATCTCTTCAACTTTGCCTTCGGAAACGACATTTTCTAAATGTTTAACTTTTCTGCCTGTGTAGTTTGTGTTACAAAATGTAACTTTGGTCAAAATTTCTTCACTTATAAAAGTAGTCGCGATAAATAAAACGCACAATCAATGAATCAAACCGAATCACCAATTTCTGTATTCTGTAACGGAAATTTATGGAAAGGAAAACAATTTTAAACTTGTATAATAATGAGGATTTATGTCACGTGATTCACTGTTCGTCCAATCGGAATGCAGATTGTTGGGAGAACGATAGATGCTATTAGTCAGCCCAAGCCCCGCCCACCGCCATCTGTTAATAATACAAAAGTAACCAATCGCCAGATTAAAGACAAATTAGCCATGGAAGAGCGGGAAATTTAAAATATCATGGCTAAAAAATTGTAATTTTTGTAAGGGCCATGGGACATTTCCAATACCAGGGTGCCTCGATAATCCAAGTTTCCAATCATGCAAGCCTTTTCAACACTACAAAAGCTACCACAAAGGATTTTGAAATCACATTTATTTTTATGAAAAAAATATAGAAAAGATAGAACATAAAGTGAAATAATTAATATTCTGTATCTACATGTAAAAGTTCTTCTGAAGCGCTGTCAAAACATTCCTGGCATACTTTTTTGGAATGTAGGCGCATACATAAACACTTATTGCACTTCGCACACGAATATCGACTTTTACACAGTTTTTTGCTTTCCTTGTAGCATGGTATACAATATTTTCTTTTGTTACTGTGTGTTGGTCGTGCTTGCTCTTGTTCATCGATTGCCGACGGTGGTGGTGGTTTATATTGCTCCAATAAAACTTGCAAAACTTGCGGTAAATTTTTGAGTACTGATCTTCTTTGTAACTGTGGATTTACTAAACTCATGGCCAACTGCTTCAAATAGTTCCGCTTAGGGGTATATTCCATTCCGTTTGCAAAAAAAATTATTCTGGAGTTGATTACAGCCACATTCAACATATGGTAAAAAATTACCATTGGCCATCTTCTTGTGGATCGTGCTGTGTTATAAGTTACACACAATTTATCAGCAACATCCACACCCGATTTTGTGTCGTTGAAGAACTGTATTATTTCCGGCATTTTTTCTGTTGCATTTGATAGCGCAGAACTAGATGGATGATAACTAGATAGCAATACCGCAGATTTGCCTTTTTTTGGAACATATGACACCAGTGTCTCTTGCTTTGTGTATCCAAAGAGACTGTCATACTGGTTTCGGTTTTTCGGCAAGACAAAGGCAGTAGGAATTTCTTGGCCATTTTTTCTGACGGTTCCAACGTACGATAAATTTTTTTTCTCTAACTCCTTGATGAGGTTCAAGCTGGTGAACTTGTTATCTGCAGTTATATTCCTGCCGGTCTTAAAAATTGGCTCCGACAATCTCAGCAAGATGCTATCTGCAGAATTACTCTTCCTATAAGGTCCATCTGACTGCTGACCACAATAAATTTCCATATTATATGTAAAGAAAAGTTTAGCATCGCTGAGAGAGAAAATTTTGATTCCACATTTACTTGGATTTGAAGGGATGCATTGCCGAAATTCGCAGCATCCGTTGAACTCTGTAAACATCTCGTCAATAGTAACATTCTGTCCAAGGTTGTAGTGCGACTGGCAATTTTCAACAAAAAAACTAAAAATATCTCTCACTGCAGCCAGTTTATCTGTCGCTCTCCTTTCAAGCTGTGTAGCTCTGTCGTCAAAACGCACACATCTAACAAGAAATCTAAATCTTTTTTCAGACATTGTCATCCGAAACATATCTATACCGAGGCCATCGTTTGACCATAAATCAGCAAGACTTTGATGGCCACCCCGAAAAACTCCAGCCAAATATAAAATACCTAGAAATGCTTCCATTTCTATTCTATCTACTTCTATGCAGTCTCTTGTACGGCAGAATTTTTCTTTTATACTACTTATATAAATGTTCGTATTTTTCACTAGCAAAGCCAATATTCTATCATCGAAAAAAAGTCGCCAACAGTCTACCACGTTTTTGGCATTTTTCGCAATTTGGCCAACAACCCCTGGAAATTGCTCTAATATATTGTGTGGGGGTGTTTCGGTAACTGTCCAGGGAGTTTTTCTCCACTTAGTACCATCTCGACCTAAAATAATAAAAGTCATTTATGCAATATATTCTTGAAACTGGAGAGATAATTTGATTGGAGACATACTGTATGTGAATATAGTAACACATGAACGAGAGCGAAAATTACAATTACTTAAACAACTGACTAAATTTTTCGCTTTTTGATTTACCAAAGTAAAAGTTATTATCCTCTTCAGTTTCATCTAAATCTTCGGCCTCGATTTCATGATCCGTGTCTGAATCTCTTGAACCAATTTCCAAATTATCTTCAATTTCGGACACATCTGACTCGCCGAAATCTTCCTCAGGGATGACATTTACATTAGGGTCAACATCTTCAAGAACAGTACGACTGAGCAGATCAACATCTGCAGGGAGATTTAGACTGAACACTTTCGACATATTCATATTTGCATAACTATTCAATAAATACAAAAACGCCATATAAAGTATCCAATTATAAGATTATAATACACATAAAGGCTCCTACACATTTGAAAGTTTTCGTTGCTATGTGTGCCTACGGGGAATAGAACTGTTTCTATCCTCTTTCGTTGCCTTATTTGCATTAATTTGCATAAAAATCCATTATAGTCGTCTGCTAGTGACGTCAAATTGTGACGATTTTGACGTCA
>JAQGCC010000562.1:0-34102 GCA_034698905.1 Xestoiulus laeticollis
CGCACATTTCCGAATTCAAATGTGACGTTTGGTTGATGTAAAAAACGAACTTTTGTGCAATACATTAAGGTGGTTCGAATTTTTTGCTCGTAAGTGTAGTAGTAAATTAATGTAAAACCTTTTTCACAATTAAATGTATTTTCCCATCGTCTAATTAATAACCATTACAATTTATGCGACCCCTAATCGTATTTGTCACTTTTTCTTATATTTATGCACTTCCTCGGCATACTGAAAAGGAATGAGACAAGAGATAAAATGTACAACCAAATGTATTATTAGTCCAGCCAGCTGCACTAGCAGTAATTAGCACTAATGGAAATCACGAAATTTGCCCTGTAAACAGCAAATGGCGTTTACAAGCCTAAGAGTCAATGGACCAATGAACCTCTCGCTTTATTCGGTTGGGATCATTATCGACGAATAATCGACCGTGGCGTTTTTCCACTTTTATAGAATAATTTGATAGACAAGCATTAATTATCTCAAGATACTGTGGGTCTCACACAGAGTGAGGGGAGATAGCAAGTTGGCCTCGTTTTTTCCCTCTTTTGCAACCCTGGCAGTCACATGCACTTATTTACTGTAACGTTATTAACTTAATGCTATTTTTACCCCGACTAACAACATTCATTGGCAAATGAGAAACACTGCATGGCTATAGGGTAACCTATAAGGTCTTTTGCGTGACCGCTTATTTTTGATTTTTAAACTACCACTGTTGAAAATGACCGGGTCAAGTCATTGCGCATGACCATTTTACCGTCAGTCATGGAACTGCAATTACCGGTATCCATCACGAAAATCGAAACAAAAATACAACTCGTGCAAGGCCCAACAAATGCGGAAACATTGGTCGGACTGAAAATGCTAAGGGTCATTAAAAAAACAAAAAAACTACGTCATTTCCCTACGAAATATCACTTTATATACCCCGCAAAAATCACAAAACAACGTTACCGATGATACGAAATATGACTGAACGGATATACTAGTACATGTACATATGTACATTATATAGGAACAGAGTGAAGGTATAATGTACATGTAATAAAAAAGGCTTTTTCTCGAATTTATGCAAATGCTTCAACAGAATTCTAATTTCGTCATAAACTGGCGAATGGCGATGCGTTTTTTGGCACCTGCGCATCATTTATGACGCATTATCGTAAAGGAACTTCCGATCGTCCGTGCTGCCAAATCTCCCTATTGACACTAGAAGAAATTCCCCTGAACTATAGTCGTGTAATGGTGATAAAAAGTAAATAGACCTTTAACGTTTTGCACAATCCATTTACAAATGATGGTCTTTTGTTTAACTATCACCTGAATGACTGTATTTTCATTGGAGTTAAAAAAAAAATTATATCTACTGTATACATGTACATGTAACTGTTTTCACGTACAGTGGTATTTCATATTAAGCTTTAATTGGCTTATGTAAACGGTACCTTCAAATGTCCCTAAAAAGTGGCACGATTCACACGACTTGTACATGTAGGCCTATCTAAAAATTCTATATACTGTACAGAATGTAATGTACGTGCAGTACTTGCAACATCCATTGTTCAAAGACCATACAGTACATGTAAATAAACGAGAAAAAAAAAAGATTTTCGGAACCATCCCTGCATTGGTTAATAACCTTGCACAGCAGCCAACCTTGAAAGTAGCAGGCCAAACAGAATAGACCTACTGTGGAAAAAATAACTAGCAAAAGAGAGAGAAGGAAAAAAAAACATGTTATTGCCTCCAGGCCTACATTACCTGTTTCCCCACGATACTAAAAACCTAATTTACATCTTTAGGCGCGGACCATTCACGTAGGATTACAGGACAAATCCAAATTAGCAGCTGGCAAAGAGCTGCCACAACAAAACGAAGATGGGGTCAAATAGCAATGAATAAAAAAAAAAACATTATTAATATGGGCGACATTCCACAGAGCCAGACATTATCGCGTGTATAATGAATGAACCCTTCATGGATTACTGCCAAAATCTGAGTCAGCCACATACAGTATATAAAAACCATCACTTTGAATATGTCCGAAAGCATTGTTCAACACTAAATGTATATGCCTGCCGTTTTACACCTACAAAACCGCCCACGCCAAACGTTTCGTAAACAGTTTCAGTATCAGAGCAATGCAATTTAATTAAATCTAAGTAGACGTATTAATTACCGTCCAGATTTGGTTTATTTTGAGTCGTGGCATTGTTTTTTTCAAGTAAAACTTGTTCAAATTCAGTTGAAGGGAAGTAAGTACATGTATTCACAATTATGCAATTCCTTCAATCTGTAGTTTTTAATATCATGTGCACCAGTCACTTGAATTCTATTTTATTTCTACTGTATATTGTCTGCGCTTGGACAAATACCTGGTTACTGAGTTTTTGCTTGTCCAACACTACACTTCAGAAGAGCTTCTTGTGAATCGTTTGTTGGAAAATGCCCATCCTGTCTGCTCTAAACTTCTGTAGAAATTTATCCGAATTTTATTTCGTTTAAGGGGCCGTCCATAAATAATGTCAACAAAATTTGGCCCCCCTCCCTAAATCAACAATCGCCATTTCATTCCTTAGAGCATCTGTAAAAATCCAATTTCTTGTTGACGTGGAAGGACCTAAAGTTTTAACATAATTGGTCAAATAATTTTTTTTGAAAAAAAAAGCATATTACATTACTGCAACCACTTTGGCTGTGTAAGCCAAAGTGATTCCATGTGATTCTGATTCCATGACATCAATATGTATCGTGTCATACAAATTGAACTCTGGTTCACAATTACATTATTAACTGAAAATTAAAATGGCCAGACCGAACAATTTTTATTTACATAAAACAAAGATAAAAAAAAGTACATTTTAACGACCATGATCGTGGTTTTTGTAGCTACAAAACCTCAAAGTTGGCCTGCTGAGACCTCTTGGGCGCCTATAATAGAAGAGTATAATACATGGACGGTAAACGTTATCTGGAAGTGCCGAGAGAACAGAGGAAATTGTTTGAAGATAAAATAGAAAACATGGCTCCTAACTTTTCATTCTGGAGCTGGCATTCGTAGTTTACGGTTTGTTATCGCTGCACTTGACGCAGCTCCAAGTACAATTTCTGCTCTAAAGGCACGAGTGGTGTCAAATTACTACCGAAATCTAAAAATACACGTTGAGAACGGATACGCCAACAGCTGACACAAGATCCGAAATCGTCGCCTTCGGATTGCAAATGACCAAAGTCCGAGGGAATGGACAAAAGAGTATATATAACAAGGGAAAGCGAACGCCATAACAACTATTTAGAGCAATAGCTGTCAACGCAAGACATCTGGCATCTTCCGTCATCAAGCATTAATAAAGCTAAATTTTCACGAAGGTCGTGAAGGCCATACTTGAACTGTCCGGCAATCAAGATGACAACCATATCCTTAGACATAGGATTAAGATCAATAATTCCGGTTTAAATCTGCTAGTCAACCCACCCCAGATGGATTCCCAGACAGTCAATAGACAGATAAAGCTGTACGAGCGATTACGATATACGTTTACTATTAATGCATCATCAACCTCAAATACGCATGCGTGAGTGCCAAAAGACGCATCGCCATTCGCTAAAAGTCAGTTTATGGCGCGTAAACGTATCATAAACGATCGTACAGCTTTAACTCGCTGTCTGCAGTAACACCATCTGCTAGCATCACGTCACTAAATTACATTATAGGATCCGTCACGCGAACGCTGTTAGATGTGCGCATGAACAGCGCATGCGTACATCCAATTACGCGGAAAAGCGTTGCCTGCTTATGCTTAACAGCGCTCGAGTGAAGGAGCCTATAGACTGGATAAAGCTTGATGACGACGCCTGTTTTCATGAAAACTAAAACTCTGTATATAGGCCTACCTTCAAATTAGTTGGATTCCTATGTTATATTATACAACTATTCATATATGTGAACCACTGTTTGAGTTAAAGATACATACTTTGTAGGCCTATTACAACATTATAAGACTCAATATGATAGAATCTTAACTTTTTTTGCGATCTTGTTAGTAAAGAAAGCACAATTCGCTTTGGAGAACGAAAGCATACATGACTACACAGCAGCCAAATTTTTTTTCCAAAGCGGAAGTGAAAAATTTGTCGTTTTCAGAGTTTCCACCCCCAATCAATCTATGCAAGCGCCATGCACTTTCATGAGAAATGTCAAGATTTCAGCCCACATGGACGGATCTGGCTACAGGGAAGTACTGAAAGTCAACCCTTAGTGTGCTTTATGTCTATGATACATGCAGTATGCACACAATGTCTTGAATATCATGCACCTACTTCCGCCGTCATCTTCCCAAAAACCGTTTGTATAGAGACTGGCTAGCTTATACGAAGCTTGCAAGACATGGCATGATAGTATAGCAATGGACACGCTTTCGATACATAAGCTTTCTACAAATTCCGAGCTTGGAACCACATCCCCATTTACTAGCTCTAGAACATTATTTTGTCTTCCAGAAAGTACTTGAACGAAAAATACGTTTTCTTTTAGCCTCAGAATGAATTTTATGTTTGAAAATTAGTTCTAGTCCAGCACACAGGCGGACGATGGCTTCCCCGAAGTGGACAGCTGAAAAGATTTTTATCAAACATTGGCACGGCGATAAAATTGGCATTTAAAAAACGAGTATTTTGGATTCGTATCACACTATTAAACAACTTCAGATGGAACAATGAAGAGTCTGGAGGAACTGGAAAACTCTTCCATTGTCAAAAGCCGCAAAGTATTTGGCCTATACCAATTTGCAGGATTTTAAAGTGAAAAAATAAAATAAGCTGTATATATACTCATTTAAGCATTTTATCTCGGGAGTGGGCACGGAATGCTAAAAAAAGGCGTAAATCTCGTACGACATTATTACAGTCACGTAATGAGATTAACTTAATATTATGCACTTTTATTATCGTCCTTTCCTTGAGCTTATTTAATTTATGAAATCCCCCTGAAAACGAGCCTTTGTAGGCGCTGTGCAGGGTACCATTGTTTTTAATCTTTTTTTTATATTTTTCATTTCGCACTAGAAAGAATTAACATCACTACTGCTATGCAGATAACGTATACAATAATAAAGTAGAAAATTTAAATATCTTTCTTGAATCCTTAATTGCTTGACGTTTTTTTTTTCCAGCTTTTCCTTCCACTCATTTGTGAAACGATGACCGCTTGCAAAAACACCAGCAACAGAAACTGCTCATTAAAACTTATTTTAATGTCCAGACAAGGCAGGGGAAGACCAGGGCAGCTGTTTTGCTATTCTTAAGTGGGGAAAATTGGTAATCTATAGATGCACGGCTGTTTGAAGTCGGACACTATAGGAAATTTACAAGCGATTTGATGTGGGAATTGAAAAAAAAAATATATCAGTATATATTGCAGCTATGATTTTTCAGCCTAGGTTTTTCAAGAATCACTTAAGGGTTTACTAAAAATACCTATTAAGTTTGATAACAACAATTACCTTGAAATATTCCTAATAATTTAAAACTTCAAGAAAAGGGGGAAATGGTTCTTTTGGATAAGTCAACGAGAATGATTTTTAAAACATACATGTATAGACCTACAGTAGTTGCAACGAGGCATACCAATTAAAGTTTCCTTGGTTGCTCGACTTTCGACTCCCCAGAAAAGTACAATCACAAATCTTTAAAAACGAAATGCTAAAGATAACATTCGAGAATAGAATGCCAGCAAAGCTATGCTAAAATTGGTCAAGGGAAACGCGATAATGAACATGGACAAACAATTGCCTTCGTTTGTCGCTCGATGTTGTGCCATTTTTAAGGACTGAATTTTAATGGGAAGAACGTGTAGGCTTATCAGTCTTTGATATCTTCTATCCAATTAAACCGGTTCAGACTACTCTTCCACATGCCATGATAGACAGTGTTTGTCACATTTCAAACATTATTAATTTAGATGTTTATTTTGTCAACGCCTTACATTACGGCTATAAATTAGCACTAACATTTTTCACCAAATAACCGTAGTGATAACCAAACCCTTACGTAGGGTTATCCACGCTGAATATGGCCAAATGTTCTCTGTATAGCAAAATTTGGCTAAGTTCGTAGTGGCGGAGGGAGCCATTTTCCTGTATGACCGACAAAACACAACATGTCTGCATTCCCATCCTATTACAAGTAAAATTAAAGCTAATAGATGAAGCGCCATTGCAACAATCGTTGGCGCAATAAAAAAGAATATCACAAACTCAGCTAGCCTACTCAAGCCTTCACTAACTAAGCAATAACTTAATCTTAGTCTATTAAATTTCCCCACTTTGAGAGTAGCTAATGCCTAGACCACACCAAGGAAACTGTTTCATGAAATGTTTCAATGGTGTTGAATTTGTTTGGACACCTTGTTTCACGACACATGCTGCACCAGATAAGTATTAAAACATCTCATGTGCAACATTTTTGCCATAAAATGTTTCGAGTTTCATGTTTCATGAAATTGTTTCCTTGGTGTGGAGTAGGCATTACATATTTTGTCCTGCAACATAATGCAATCAAACCAGACTGACATAATTTTGTGAGAATTTCACAACTGCACAATTAGATTTTTGTTGACTTTGGGAATGAACTATTAATAGTATACAGCTTGTATAACTAGATTTTCAACGGGTTACTTCGATTACACGCGACGACGATTGAAACTGACAACAGTTGCATAAATCCAGCACCAAAATCCCGGAGGTAAAGAAAACAAATCAACGTTAGGCAGTATTAAAGTCTAACAAAATACATACTATATGCAAACGCGCATTCAAGTTATGCATGTCCACTGAAAGTGCGGTAAGCCCTAAGGCATGCATCCACTACATGTTATACCCTTGACGAAAAACGCTTGCAAGAAGTTTTTGTTCAACTAATCTGGCAAGAATCGGTATACTTTAGACATATCGCATCCTTCACATCCTACATGCATGTATACGGTTCAATACACAAGCCTGGTCTTGGCCTGAAGCTTGGAACACGGCTACCATTAGCGAGGATAATGCTATTTGCGGGAGTCTCGATGACCGAGGAGGCAACAGAATAAAAAAAAAAATCACAACTAGGAAAGTATCTTTCATCATTATGTAAATGGCTTCAAGAAATGCGCAAGACTGAACATCATTGAACAAGGTTACAACCCATGGTCGACTATAACATACTCTCGAGGTCTGCGCAACGCTGCTTTTTTACGATCGCTAATCTATACAGGCGAGTTTACACCGGTCGTCACGAGTTGTATTACTTGAACATTCGATAAAGTAATTAAAAAAATCCTTGTTTTCACGATTGGCATGCACAGTAAGAAAATTTACAGGCAAGAACTCAAGATGTTTCTTGTATCCTTTGTAAAAAAAAAAACTACTGACAACAACTTATAGGTTTAGCGAGTAATATTTTATTTGTCAAAGCTTTCAAAATGCATTTCAATTTGACCATCCAGGGGGCATGATGGCATTTGGAACCAATATTGCATAGCCTACATAGCATCATTCATAGAATCCGCATCTTGGTTCTGGAAAAACTAATTGGATATACAGTATATAGTCTTTATAGGACATGGACCAAGGCTGTACTTTAATGTGTCAATCACCTAACACCCTAAGGAAAAAAAAGTGTTTGTGACACCTAATAAAGGTGTTATAAACTCACAACTATTACAATATATTTTGCATCATGAAGCGCCTTTATGTACTGAAATAATTCTGAGCACCTTTAATTCGGCACCAAAATAGGCGCTCGAAACGGTAGTTCACGTTCACGAATTTTAGTGTTCTGTCTACAATCGGACAAATTCCTGGTGACGGATAAGCAGAGCAGACAAGTTATTGTTTGGTGTTGAAACCACCAGACATAATAGGCATAACTAGAGGGGAGCCAGGCCCACCCTAACAAGCTGACTGCCCCCCCCCCCCCCAGACACACAACTTCTAAGGTATTTTTTTCGAAAATTAATTTTTACTCAATATTAATGAGTAATACTTATGGTCATGACCCCCCTACACGAAGTGTCCAGTTACGCCAATGCCACCAGACTAAACAACTCAAATGGTTCATGTTTTTTTAATCTCGTAGAAATCACTCCGAAATACGACCGTCCATTATTGATTTTCGATCACTTTGCCTTCGATTCTACAGGCTTTTCCATTAAATTCTACCGATCAATTTCCAGTCTTATTTTTACGCAGATGGGTACATCAGATGAAACATCGCCGGCCCCCGGAATAGTCGAATTACATTTTCATTCTATCAATCTCGAGCTTCTAATCTAATGGTAGGTTTGAAAACTGGGTAGCACACATAGGGTCATCTCGCATTTTACGCTCAAACACGAAAAATGTGGTTCTAGCCTCAAAGCAGGAACGGTTGAGCAATTTCAGTGAGATGTCAACGCTAATCTTGCAGATGGTACGATCGTGTTTAAGAGGCTAGACCCAACTGCATTGCAATCCGTGCAAAATCGTACAGGTTAGGACGACCTTTCGATTAAAAAACAAACGTGAGTCAGTCGACCTAAACTAGCGAAGTAGGCTTAATACGGAAATGATATCTCTTTTAATTTAGAGATCGGTAGATTGATAGCGAAGATGGCGCACAAAAAAAAAAAACTTAAGGTAAACAACCGCAAATAGCATGGACATTTCGCCAAGAAAGAAAGCAGTTTAAAGTAGGCTGAACTTTTTTAACTGGTCACCACCCTATCTTTCCCAAACCTCCCTTTTTTTAAAAAAAAGCAAAGCATGTTTACAAAAAATAATAAACAAATCAACCAAGTGCATTATAGTGATTCTCCCAGAGAGGGTACTAAAAATAAATGCTATGACGATTTTGGTGGTAGGTGGGCCAGAGTCATTTACGATTGGATGTGGGACAGGTCACCACCACTCGCTTATAAAAAAATATTAAAAAAAAAAACAGGGTGAAAAATTATGAGTAAAAAAAAGCTTACCTCTCACTGCAATTTAATTCCCAAGTAAAAACGCGTAAGAATCCCACAATATAATACCGTCGAGGGTACACTCACATAGTCCTACATTAGCATTACGATAACACCATCTGGCATTCCCCAGCCATTTTTCGTCGGCAGCTCGCCGTTTTTTATTTTTTATTTTTTTCCTCCGGTGTAAAATACACGAAACAACACTAAGCAGTTGGCTTTAAATCCTATCGAAAATTCACGATGAGGCCTGAGCACGAACACAACAACGCCGTTTTTTTTTTCCTACTAAAGAACACGAGAAAGCAGGGAACGCGCACAGGACGAAGCCACACCGTAGACTGCCAGCGCTTGAGTGAACGAACTTGGCAGTGGACCCGCTTTGCCTCCCCTGCAATCGATTGCACGCGCCAGGTTAACAAGTGCAGACTTCCCTATTGCTCCGCCTCCGAAGGGAATCTACACGGTGCGTACAAAATACACGTGCCCAGTGGGGGAATTTCCAAAAGAGAACAAATCTGCAATTATTAGAACGATCCTTCCTGATTTTACGTGAGACGGACAGCACACGTGAATTTAAAGATGAGAACCAAAAGCAAGATGATAACAAAGACGTGTTAATCAAAAAATGATTGGGTTTATTCTTAAATGACCATTAATTATGATGACATGAAACTGATATGATGATGATGACACCATATGAAACTAATAAAAGCTGGAATGTACACGCGAATAGAGTTTTGTATCCAATATTTTTTTTTTTACTTTTGGAAATGTAGGTTTCCAGTGATGCAGCTTGATGTTGTTGGAATATCAAGAATATCCATAAGTAGATCCTTAAATTCTCGTTAAGGTAAGTCATTAACGGCACACATGCCCAATCCCTCTATTCTCGCATGGGAACACTTATTTTAGACTAATAATTTTGGACGTGCTCAATAAGGGCAGGCAAATTTTTAAGTGCATATGGATAACATTTTATTAAAATCGCAAAATCAACTGCTGAAAATGGGTTATTCCAAATTGCAAAAGAGCCAATACAAATTGAAACAGGCTATTTCAAATAACCATAGACTTTAGCTAACCTACCAAACCTAATCACACTAACTTAACCCAAATGAATCCAAAAGCGTGAGTTGCTGTATGGAAAAAATGCGTTTATTTACACTGGATAACATCCCTAAACATCATGCATTCCTAGTAGAATAATTGCCAGGTGACGTATCGTCTGTCTATTTTGTTTGTAAGCAGTCATTCAAGCTATGCTCGTTCCGTATAACGAACCACTCGATATAACGAACGGTTTGGCTGATCCCTTCGCTATCCCATAATACAAAATAACTATTTATAACGAACAGCAATTCGATGTAGTAGGTTAGAAAGAGACAAAGAGCATCCTGTTGTGTCATAAGATTCAAGTTTTCGTTGATTTTTAAAGGATCGACAGTGTAATGCTTATGTAAGAGGTACTCAAAATACTGCAAAATAATTGCGCAAGCAGCTTTAGTGCGTAGACTCTCCCCATCATTTGGTAAAAATTGTTTTTTTGGTGTTTCGACAGAAGCCATGAAAACCGCCTATAGGAGCTGTTCCATTGGCGTTCGTTATATCGAGAGACAACTGCTTCAAAAACATTGCAAACACTTTTTATGAATTTACGTGACATCTAAACATCAATCCAGTCGTTTTTTTACACTCATGTGTTTGCTCATTTGGACGATTTGCCAATGTAGTGCCACTGTAGATATTAGAGGGATTGGACGCCTCCCTTAATGCCCCGTCAACTGATTTACCTTAACGAGAACGCATTGGAAAAACATACAGTGCTGTCAATGTGGTTAACATTAAGGGAGCATTAAGAGAGGCGTGCTCAATCCCTCTATTTGTTTAATATTACTTAACGTTAAGTAATTAACGTAATAACAACGTAAATAACGTAAATAACAAAAGAAATACGATATGCACGTACGTAATCACTTTTCAGCTCCTTACTTTTTATAAATTTAAACAATTCATCTAAATCTAATTTAATCTAAAACAGTTGTCTATATGTGGCCACATTCACAAACCAGCCATCCCTGCAGATAATTAAAACAAGCTGGGTAACGCGATGACAGAGCTCTCGTTGCGTACACACGCCACGACCTCGTATATGTTAATTAGCGACAACAAGACGTTTCAACAAGGGTCAACAAATGCACAACGTGGCAAGTTAATAACCTCGGAATGCAAAAGTCAAGCCGTATAGCGCTTGCGAATGGAAAATTGCAGATTTCGGAAGCTGCACTGGCAATTAGAATCTGACTTCGCAGATCCTTATCGGAAAAGTTCATTCAAGATCTCAGAATGCATATCCGCGCTATGGAAACATAAAAAGCTGGACACCCTGTATATGACGTAGGCGCGACTAAAGCGTTTTAAATCCTCTCACTTGGAGGAGTTAAGTGATCAGCTTCGTCATGTTAAAACCCGCCGTCGCATTACTGGGGTTCTGGAAGGGATCTTAAGGGAGGGGAAGATGGGGGATAATTAAAGGCTGGCAGAGAGTACAAAAGACGGTAGAGACGAAAATAGTTCAAGTTTGCAGCCCCCCATCTACATAAGTTCTCTCTCTCTACGCTGTTAAAATAAACGAATCAATAATTTAAAATTTGTTCATGAATTAGTTTATGCCATAAAGAGCATAAATATTAGATTACGAAAGAAAAATGCATAAAATAATGTTAAGAGAAACTTCATGCAGTATGAAACGACAGCTACATGTATAATAAAATCTTACCGTGCCATTTTTTTTCGTATGCGGATCTAAACCCTAATCCAGGGCTTTTTATAGCCTTTCAGTATATCTACTGAATACTGTGTTTTTGCGTGCCTTATCAGTACCCTCATCATTACATAGCAAGATAGTGTTTTCGAGTCCAAATAATGCATCCGGACCATATTACATCATTGACGACATCACGTGTCTCTTAAACCATTGTATATATAGTCACAGGTAGTCGATCTATTGACAATTAAATGTACTGATGGAAGACAAGTGTCTTTCAGTGCATACGTCAACAAAAATGCGTTTTCCAGGGCATGTCACCATCGCTATATTGCCATACAAGCACGGAAAAACACGCATATATGTAAAACTGTTTAAAGCTGTACAGATTGAAAAGCAATGCAACATTGAAGCTCCTTTGGAACTCTTTAGGATAACCCACTGTTGCACTGCTTTAAAAATGTAATGTGTTTTTCAGCAAGTATAACGTCTGCAAAAATTTATTTGCAGCAACGTTGACTAAATGTCAAGGATTACAGAAACCGTACCGGCTTTTTAGCTTTTGTGAGGAATATCAAAAAATGCATAAACAAAGGAGAAGTTATTATTGCTTCCATGGAGATTTCTTCCTCAAACATTTCATTGCAGAGCTACAAGTATGCATGCAATATATTAGATTTGGAAATATAAAACTGTTGTGCGTGATTTCACACTGCAGCATTTCAACGAGCGTCATTTTAGGATTTCTAGCAATGTTAATTTCATCTCAATAGTCATAAATAAACAACATACACATTTTCATTTCAATATCTTAAAATTAGTCAGTAGCCTATTTCATAATTTCAATTTACTAATAATCAAAGCTCGTCTTGAATTTGATTGAATCCTTGCAAACAAGGGTAGTAATTCCAACGTAAATTATTATAGTCAATATCCTTTGTAATGTGTTTTAACTCCGTGATGATTCAAAAGTTAAAACATGGCGTTACAAATATAATTTTTGTACATAAATTGTACAGCAAAGCACGATTGAAGCAAATCAAATAAATATTTACAAAGTTTCAGCAAAGGTTACTAAATGCTAATACATGTATGCAGTATGTAAATGTAGACCTATATGTTGCACTTCTGATTAAAAACTAGCCAGCGGCTATTACATCTTGGTGAATTAACCGATTGAAGAAATAAACATCCTTCTTAAAATAACAAATAAGTCCTACTGTATAATCCAGCAGCTCAGTTTCTAATTTTTACATAATTATCTTGTCAAATAATGTAAACAGAGATATGTTTATTATCTTTTTTACTATAAGAAGATCATCGTCTAATGTCACCCTAGATTACGACGAGAATGAGCATAACAAGTATGCTAATTTATATCGAGCACGCGTAAATAATATACTCTTTTAGAAACTTTAATATTGAAGCCAGTTCCGTGTCATAGATGGCGCTGCAACCTTAAAAAAGCGCCACCTACCGCCAAAACATCAAAACCGCACCTCAACTAAATCTATGTTAAACACCCTGTTGAACATAATCATTATAGATAGGGTAGAAATTTCTTTAAAATCTAAGTTCTGTTGCTAAGTTCATTGGATTTTGCAGACCAATTGTGCAGGCAGAACGTTATTAGTACCTCGATAGTCACAGTAACTTTAACTGCATACTAACTAGCATATATTTGCGATCCCCGGCTATACGTTAAAGCTCAAATTATTCAATGTGTCAGTTGTGTAACATTATCCAACGCCAACACACCAACAAAAATTAATTTAAATATTTGCTTTTGTATAGGCGAATCGTGAGTTTGCCGTGCAATGAAAAGCACGATCATTCAATACAATGAAACGTATTTCAATTTTTTTTTTAAAAAAAATGTTAATCAATTTCGCTATAACACCCGAATCGAAACTGCTTACTCTAGCGGGGGAGTTTTGTTCATCAGCTCTATAGATGTATACCATTATTACTATTATTATGGTTATACCAGCGCCATTATCCTATTCTGCCATTTGCCAGGTTTATTGAGCCCAGCACAAAAGAAAGGCAGGATCGAAATAAGAGCACATTTTTTTAGATTTATGAGCAGCGTTGACAAAAGCTTAAACAATTGGAGTTTGGGTTTAGTGCCAATGCTGATGGCAAGTAGAGAACATATTATTCCCCAAACTATACGGGCTTGCTCAATCGGGCCTATATACTTCCACGCAGAATGGCTTCTACAATTGCCAGTTTACGTCCATATAGAAAATGGCTGTGTTTAAAATCTCTGCACATGCAAGTTGGGTAATTGTGCGGCGCCCACCACTATATGCATATTCGTACTCTTGCCATAAAAGACATAAAATGCTAAGGAAAAATACATAAAATAGATTTGCTATGCTGACATGTCGTTAAAATCAACTACATAAACATGGAATGAGATTACAAACTGGTCGCTAATTGAAATTTGCACAGCCATTAATAGATGCCAACGAAATGAAATCGTTCTGCAACATACTCTTTGTTGCATTCATTCAGATTGGGTTCGCATGATTACCAGTTCGGATCAAGAGGCGACCGTGGAAGGGAAAGGGCAACCGCAGAATCAATCCACCAGGAAGAGATGCTTGATAATAAGTCAATGAATAGCTGGACATCTCAAGACGGAGGACCAAGGCACCGTGTGTCCAGCTCTGGAGAAAAAAGTTTTTCAAGGTCCGACTGTGATGTCAAAAAGGGAAAAGCTTTTCTCTAACAATTCCACCCACGTTTCTTCAAGAGTGTTGAATGGCGTGACTACAGTGCGAAAGCTTGACACACGACACTGTCATTCATGCCCACTGATCCATCTCTGGGATATCAATACTGCCGATTTTGGAAAATCCTTCCAGACTTTCGACACACGGGCAGGCACGTATATGGCATGAGAAATAGTGTGTCCTGAATTAATTTACGGTGCCTAAAATAATAATCGGTGTTAGTCGTGGCATATATGTGTGCTGCTTTTTTTTTAATAGCTTTGGAGACGTTACAGAAAAAAGCGTCTTTCATGAACGTTCGATATTACAAAGTTCGGCGTGTTTCATTCACGAAATTGGGTGAATGAGGCCCTTGGAGACAGTTGGGACTATCGGATGCTATGCTTCCCTTGCCAGATTCCCTGCAGACTTTATATACGGTGCATGATCGTATTTCAAGAGTTTTTCACCCGGCGAACCATGGGAGATTGCAAGACGGTTTTTTCCATATACTAAAACATTAAAATTTTTCATCATAGAGGAGACTATTTTATTCAAAACCTCATTTTTTGTATTCCACGGGGAATAAAAATGACTATGTTTTTCCATGACAGTTTCAGCGCCTTGTTTATAGTATATGCATTGAGTCGAAAAAGATTGAAAAACACTGTTGCATTTTAAAGTACACGTATACAAGTATACTGTATGCCGATCAGGAGTGAAATATAATCCGCCGAGGTTGAGTGGACGTTATACATAGATGGAATCTAATAAGTGTAATCATCGTCTTTTGATCATTTAGCCCCAGGCCACACAAGGCTGGAAACGCGCGTTTGGCTAGCCTCAAACAAGGCACGAGCTAATAATGTGCAAATTTTATAATTCAAGAATTTAAATTAATTTCGATGCCCAGCCTAGTGTGGCCTGGGACCTAATTTAATGTGCCAATTTAGATAATCATGAAATTTTTTTCGAAAATCTTATTTTTTTGGATTGAACTAAACCACTTGACCATCGTTCTATAGGCATCTTTATAATTTCATTAAAAAAATAATTAATCGAGACCCCTGAGACAACTATAGAACTGCATGTTGCTACACGCTAAAAACGTTGGGTTAAAATTCAACCCAATATTGAGTGCTATATGGACATACCAACATTGGGTCACAGTTATTTACACAGGTTTTGGTTAAAATATGCCCAGAATTGGCTAATTGTGAGGTTTGTGTTATTTATAATCAACTCATATACAGTATATATATAATTGGTAACTTTATTATAAACAACACAAACCTCATATTATGTACCCAATTCTGGGCATATTTTAACCAAAACCTGTGTTAATAACTTTGACTTAATGTTGGGTATAGATTTACCCCAACATTTGGTTGTTACACATAAATTCAATCCAATGTTCACATTCCATCTTATATAATATTTCAATATTAGGTTAAATTTCAACCCAACGTTTTTAGTGTGTACTATCCCACTTTAAAATGCACCCAATGTGCGAATCCGGACAACCTGTTTCGTTCAATTTTCCGAGCCAACACATCAAGAATTCGCTCCCAGTTCCATATAAAATGTAGCAGAAGCTTGTATTTGCTCGACTGACCCCTTATTCAAATACGGGTGCTCTAATTATAAAACGCATTGGCTGCCGCGTGGATGTCATGCATCCTCCTCTATACAAATTCCTCCATTTTATTTGCCATTTTATGATGGTAATTAAGCGCCTGCATGCGCATGTGGACGTAGCTCATATTCAGTAGGGTTACATCAAACTGGTTGCGGTGCTGGGAGCAAGCTATATTTATCTCATAAAACTGCAATCCCATCGCTGGATATTCATGGAAAAAGGAAATAAACACTAACATGGGCGTACGGCTATTTAGATGTTATTACCGCAGCGGAGTTCAAAATTTTTCCAAAATGAAATTTTCGCTGAATACGAAATCGAATTCTACGATTTCCCTCAAAATGCGAACGAAAAACGAGGAAGCAAATTGCAGGGGTTTTATCGAGTAATCAATATCCATCCCGTGTTATGATGAGAGCAGCAGAGGCGTCCACTCGTCTGTTTCCAGTTATCACTGAAAGGTGACTGACTCGTGGGAAACAAAAACAAAAAATACTCCAGCATAACAACAATGTGCTACTTACAATAAAAGTTTTAAAAAATGGTTTAAAAAAAAAACCCATGGGGATGGTTTATATAGCGTGCAAAAGCCCGGACCAACCCCGTCAACTAAACTCTATTATTCAAAACAGGGAAGACAAAAATCACGTTGTTACTATTATCATGACACAGTAACCTGTAATTTGAGCGCATTAAAACGCTGATATACTGCTCTAAATAGTGGTTAAAACAGTACAGGAGGGTTCTTGGCAAAGGATTTTACAACTCACCATCGCCGACCTCGCAATTAACCTCTGACCGCAAAAATGCCGACTAGAAAATTAATTTATACGAGTTAGATTTAGTTCAGAGAACGGTATATACGAAGGCGTGTATGTTGCGTTTCGTTAAGTCAATTTTGGAAAATGTAACGCACGTTAGACAATGTACAGAAAAATCGTAAACATATAATCACATGTATGCATAAGCAGTCATATCCTACATGTATATCTCATGATTCATTTGCTAACTGTTGCCATAGCATATGGCATGCCGATGGGCCATGGCAACTGCAGCCAAGCGAAATTACTGATGTATTTCATAGAGACTCGCACCTGAATGGTTATAAATTATATTGATTTTTAACCAGTCTTTATAATGGGAGAAAATGTTTAATAGGGGAAACATCTTACATGGCAATCTTAATTCTAAGCAATCAAAAACTGAATACATGTTTGTCGTAAAATATGGAAAGGGATGAACTTAAGACTATAAGAAACCAGAAATCTGGATTATTAATTCAAAATTAGTGTTCATTTGGCTTAAATTCAAGCAATGATGATAACAAAGGCAAGAATAAATAAAACTAAAAAAAATCCCCACATCAGAATAGAAACAATTGACATTAAATTTTACATGAAGAGACATGGGGAGGAAAGGTGCGATTGATTAAATAAACATTCACGGGCAAGCGTTAACAGTATAAGAAACATGGCAGCAAGCAGAAAGTGGAGAAAAAAATGCACATAATATTTTTATTAAAGGAATTACACGTTGTACCTGGTACGTGCATTACCTCAATGGGAATCATCATCACGCCCTGGTGAATTCGTTTTGTTGAAATTGCTCATGCACGTATACTTGTTTATAGTTGAAAAATATCGCAAAGTAATATATAGCTAAATATACTTGAATACTAGTGAAAATTCAATACTGAGAATCAATGGACTCTATAGGTTGAGCAAACAATGCTGGAATAAATGTTATTGTGGTTATTTGCCCTGGTATCTGGCATCATGGTTCTGTTGTCATGTAATCATTTTCAAGAATAATGATGATTGACTGTTACATATCAATGCTCAAACTCACTGCTCCAAAACTTACAAATCCAGATCAGAACGGAAAATGAATGTCAAAATTGACATTTTCATGTTATGTATAAAGCTAGCACTGCCATGACATAAACAATGATAAACGTGATAAATGTTTCAAACAAACAGGAGCAGGTTTGATTTTCCACGCTTAACCCACATTACTAGAAATTGATTTTCTTTCGATAAATATTTGATGGAAATGCCACAAATCCTTTGGCGAACCCTGAGGAAGAATAATTATTGTGTTCTAATATTATGGCAGAAAATAAGAGTGCGCAATACAGTATACTGACATCATTGTTTTCCAAGCACTTTCTAAATTCATCGCATCATCATTCTATTTGTCATTGGTATAGCGCGGTAACAGATTATATAGCGAACTTACATGTATTTACTGATGTATTTACTTATTTACTGATGAGCTGAACAAAGATTAAATAGAAAAACTATAGTAAGTTCTGAAATAGTCATTCAATTCACTTTTTCCACTTTGACTCGTGCACGCAGAACTTCACATTCCTCACTTGCACAATTACTTACATCAAGTTTTACCCAGCATAATAAATTAAAACAGTTCACTTTTCACCAGAACAGCTACCCATATGTATAGGGAAAGAATGCAGGTATATAGTGCAACTTTTCAAGCTAAACCACAATAATTTGACAGTAAGTAGGCTTCATTGTATGCTCAGGATAATTGATTTCCATAGGGGCAGAAAAGAACATGCACGATAAGCTGAATATTAGCGTCGAAGAAAAAAAAGAAAGAGAAACAAGCACAAATTTTGATGCATGCGTCACATACTGGAAGACATAGCCTATACCTGTACATAAGAATGTGTCTTTTAAGTTCCCACTTTTACTTTAAAAAATGCACATGGAAAAAAAATGTGCTCAAGTTAACACATCCAACGTCCCACAACTGAAGTGTGTTTATACAACGTGCAAATTTAGTTACCAATCATGAAGTAATGATGGTTAATCTTCATGTTTAACAATATAGCCTGCATGGTCACGATTGCTATTTTTGTCTTATAAAAATCGGTCAAATAAATTCCCTTGCACGTGCATATGCACCATATGCACGAGTGACGTCATTTCAGCAGATGGTATCTATCCCCAATAAACACACACTGAATTCGGTCGTGGCTGAAATTTAGAAACGGAACGCCCCAACACTATCGCAACGGCGCTTCATTTAAATGTCACATTCAGATAGCATCTAGGATATTCACTTATTCCTGCTTAATTGCAAAAATCATTTTTACCCTAGCTCTTTCAATTTTGCGAGGTCACGCATTCTATCTATAGATCGATCCGGCATTTATCCTTAGTACCAAGGAGTCTGTCTGATCTTTATTTCGTTTAAGAAAAAAAACCAAAATGTGACCGGGGTAATATATTACTGCTTAACCTCATGTAAAATTAATCGTCTACTCCATATCTGATTCATTAAAAAAAAAAAATTGGCAAGAATCCCAACGCTTCATGGTGCTTTTAGCCTTCATTATCTAAGTTAATTTCTTTGTTAAGATTATTTCTAAAAATATCAATACACGAGTGCAAATTCTGTATTGTATTAATAGCCGGAAGTGTGTTCAGGACCACTTTAAGTAAGACATGATTATCGTTACGGACAATCAGGGGAGCTGGATCATTAAACCCATTCAATATTTATGGTCACCATATTGCAAATGACAAACAGATAATAAATATTTTTAATCCATGTATGAAATACCATTCGATTCACTTTATATCATTTTTTAAAACACGTTTGCTGAATGCATTTCAAAATCAATAGAATTCCTACTTTAAAAAAAAGTACAAATTGCAGACAGGTGTCATTTTGAAATGTCATAAAAACTACCGCACCCCTTTCGATCATCAGAACTTTCAAAAGTGTCACCTCCATCACCTGCATGTTCAATAGCCCTATTGATGAGGTTGAATAACACGTTTCCTTTCCGTATTTCCAATCAAGCATTATTGTATAGTTTAGGAAACGAGGACTCCGCACAAATCCTTCTTATTACACATTGTTTAGAATCAACATACTACATCGCAGGGTGTTTTTTTTATTCCACAAGCACAATTACAAGCCTCATTGTTGCTAATACGGGGTTATGATTAGAAACTGTGAAACGGAAGAGAAGCATATAAAAAGAATAAGACAAAAGAGAAATGCACGTTGGCGTATGTCTGCACTTTTTTTTGTATACGTGTGTAGGGTAATTATCTATATCTGGCGTATGTCCTTTACAAGGTAGTTCGACAACGAGAAGCATATTGTGCTCCCTTGTTTAGGCAAATTGCGTTTTTTTTAAATAAAAAACCCTCATCGTTCTTGCATGAAACGTTGAGTGATGTCCCAAATTGTCCCAGAACGCCTGTCGACCATTACGTTTGCAGGCAAAATGCGCAACGTGCTATAATTGGCACATCACGACACGACACAACGCCCGTGTTTACGTCATGCGTGATAAGTCTGCTGAGGGACCCGTTATATTTAAATGAGGACGCATCTTTCAAAAAAAGACGACTTTCTCGTCCACCATTTGCCAGTGATGCCAGACCACGCCCCATGCCTGCAGACGTGCCACCTCATCCATGCTTACAGAATGGATGCAGCTCTATACATCCACTTGCCCAAAATATGAATAATAGATGGCGTGTATGAATAATTAGATGACGACATCATTAATGGATGATCGAGAAGACAGATAACCCTGCACGGTGCGTTCATAAATCCCGCATTCCCTACCTGTCCATATGATCCTATAGTGCGAGCACGTCCACGAGTATATATGCCCAAGCCCCTCTTTCATGTCCTTATAGACGACATCAACAGTGCAGTATACGTTGTACATAAATGCCATTATGAGTACGATGGCGCTGGGGGAAATGTGATTTTGTCTATCTGGCGAAGAGCTGTCACTGGCAAATGTTAGTCAGCCTTTTAACGTTATCTTGGGTGCGCTAATAATCTGATTGCAACCTTTCATATCCGTGACACGACGCTAGGTGGCTCCGAGCTCCCTGAAAAGGGAAGGGAAAACCCCTTTCCATTGCATGCGTGTAATCCGAACAACGTTACATTCGCTGCAAAATCCCACCTTCTCAAAAATGATTTTCTTCTTTTTTTTTTAATGGCAATACAGATAGATAGAAGGCTTTCCTTTCTATGCGGTCCCAAAATCCCTATGAAAAAGAAACTGTTCGGCGTTAACACGTCTTGAGGAACACTTTATAAGAGATTACACGTTGGATATACACAGCAGAAAGTGTGGGGGTTATACATGTATACATATACTATACGCGATTTTAACACCTCACATCCCCATGTTGTTCGGCTAGAATGAGTCTTGTATATACAGGCCTCTACACGTTGCAAGTCGATAAAATGTCAAGGGGAGTTTTGCTATATTTATTCGGGGCCTAAATATTGCAATATCTCAACTTTGTCTCTTATTTGCGGTGCGCCTACATGAAAAGAGGAAGTTTTAAAAAAAAAAAAAAAACATAAAAAATGTAACTAGAAATGTGCTTTTTTTCCCTTCATTTCCCTCGAGTGAGATTTCGCGTAAAAATGTCTGTTCATAATGAAAGATCCTCAACCATCATTTTGAATGTGCTTATTACAACGCGTGAAATCCATAAATAAACGTCCGTCACTTAAAGGAATTATCAACCCGTCACTCAATTCCGTGTGAATAAAATCGAAATTTCCATCTTCATTCGTCATTACGTTTGGCAAAGTCTTTACACCAGTCATTCTAACAAACAAAAAAATAACATAGGCCTATATACGAGCATCTAACATATATCGCCAGGTGGTAGGCAAGGGCCATCCAAAGACTTCTCTGTATAATTGCGTGGGAAAAACGAGGCAGGGATTTGAAAATGCAGCTCACGCCATAGTTAATTTGATTGTTTCGGTCAAATTTTAGCATTTACTGGGTTACCACGGTCATAAGAGATGTAAACCACATGGTATTCAATCTATTCCGGCAAGTAGCTTTCTCCCATATAAATGCCATATATCCCAAAAACAAAACAAAAAACCGGCCACCCGTTACAATTAGAGCAAGCGTTTTAAACTTTGTCACGTGATAACGTGTTTTGATACAGTGATAAATAACGTACAGTACCAAGGATGAAACATTCCTCAGTTGTTATATGCTACCAACCGTTCTTATTTACACTTTAGTCTGCCAGGGGACGTCGAAATAAAAATTGAACAAGTAAACAAACATGTAGACCCATAGTTGAGCTAAGATTGAGTTAAGATACACTATAATCTTAACTCAACAATACAGTATTTTCAGTGTCATCGAAATTTGTATTTCAGATCCTGGGAAAGATTGATACAAAATGGTCGTCGTCAAATTTAAAACTGACATTTTAAAAATATACTCCAAGCCGATTCAACGATTATGAATTATATATTACACCAGTCTTGAAAAACTTTTGGCCAAATAAACATGTTGCAAATACATGTACATGCATACTGTATAAACCAACCCGCGCATTTGTAAATAAATAAGAAATAAGCTTTTGCATCTTTCCCTTGTCCAGGACTCATCAATAAAATACTGTACATAAAACGCTCTATGGTTCCCGTAACCATGGTTACGTCATGATAACACATGCAGCCTTTTTTTTAAATCTTAGATCGGCTACTGTCTCCCAAGCCAGGTTTGGTCAAAAAAAACATGTACGTGAGTAGCTTTTTTTCCTGTGTTTAAGCTGTTGTGACCAGTGTTTCGCCACCCATTTCAAGCAACAGTCAATTCCCAAAGCAAACCATGGACAAACAACATGGTTTCAGTTTTGAAATTTTTTTCTGGAGTTAGTACCGCGATATATAGGCCACCACGACTTAAAAACCATGATGGGTTAAAGAATACAAGTGGGGAATTTGATAGTTCGAGCTCACAGTTGGGCACATATGCAGGAAGAAGGCTTGTTGCAAGACTTACCACTTGGGAACATCCGTGGATGTAAGAACACGAAGGAGGAATCTGCTTCGTTGATCGATTAAAGAGCGAAAATCCACCAAAGTAACAGAGGATCAATTGGACCACCAACTATACAGAGAGAGAGAAAAAGAGAGAAGATCAATTAGCACTAATGCGTTTGATAACAAGGTTTGATTCACAATTAAACATCCAGATGGGCAAATGCTGGGAACACGCAGTTGGATATTTGAGTGCATGGAAGTTTGTATCAACTTCCAAGAATCGTATAAAAGTTTGTGTTTGCCATATCTTAACAATGAATATCAATTCCAACTGAGAAAAATCGTTAGAAGTCAGCTTAAGGCTCATTACCCTCTGGAACAAGTCTTATACATGTAAAGTTAGGGTAAAAACAGTTTGGGGGCATGAAATAGCATGAAGCATGATCTGAATGCAGCATTCCGATTGGTCAATCGGAAAATCCCGCCATCGGGAAACCAATCCGAACGCCACATTCAGGATAATACCTTTCCTCATGCTATGCCAAATAACAGCGTGGAGCATGGATGCATGTCATGGTTTCAAATGCAGCGTTTGATTAGTTTCATTTTGCCCAATCGGATTGCTGCATTCCAGATCATGCTATTCCATGTCCCCACGATGTCCTTACCCTTACATTTTCAATTCAATTCAATTCAATTTCTTACCCTGCAGTCAGCATGTAGTATGCCATGTGCATGGCAGGGGGCTAAGTGCCAGAATTTTTTTAATGGGAATTAAGAGTATATGGTCGTGGCCGATTTTTGGGGAACTATCCTGGCATTTGCCTTTAGGTGCCTATATAGGCGATTAAGGGAGGTTGTGGAAAACCACGAAAAAACAAAACCAGGATAGCCAACTGGGGTTTGAACCTGAGTATCCCGAAATCAAGGAGCTAAGCATAACCAATAAGTCAACTTTGTCGGTTTCAAAAGCTATTTTTTCCATAACTTATAACTTAATATAAAAAAAATTGCTCAATATTCATCACGCTTTGGTGCATTCAGCTGGCTCTTTTTTAAAGTGTTTCCTTCAGTTATTTTGTAAATAAATGGTTTTTGAGAGGTTGTAGCAACATCATTTGGTCGCTGGGGACGTGTCCCATCAAAGACACACTTATTTTAAATATATGCAATTATGAGTTTATGCTGAACTAGCCAGCTGCATTGACCAAAACGTGATGAATATTGAGCAATTTTCGTCATTCATTTATTTTATAAGTTCTGGAAATATGTTTTTTTTTAAATTTAACATTGCAGAGCGTATAATGAGCCTGAATGGCGATCTACACCACACAAATCGGCCCTACGACAATAATGCAAAAATGCACATGCTTGTATATCAATTTCCG
Source organism: Xestoiulus laeticollis (assembly GCA_034698905.1). Lineage (NCBI taxonomy): Eukaryota > Metazoa > Arthropoda > Diplopoda > Julida > Julidae > Xestoiulus > Xestoiulus laeticollis. Next base: position 24,311 of record JAQGCC010000562.1, read on the forward strand.
AAGTAGCTTATATATTAAAGTTTATTTTTCAGATCTTAAAAATACACTATAATACCAGTGAATAGCAATTCAAATTGAAACAAGCGATGAAAGTCAGCATGGTAATAAAATGAGGTAGGTAGAAGTGGCAAAGATTTCAAAAATACCCAATATGCTGATGGATGTTTCTAAAACACACAAATCACGTTTCCAATGGCCTATTGCACTCGATGAAAATCCATCGATTTTTTACGAAAAGCCTTTTTAATGGTTGGCTATCAAGGGTTTCAGCTTGATTTTCCTAAGGGGTGATAAAAGTAGTTGGCCAAAGACATGTGCAAGTGTACAAGAAAGCTTCTGAAAATTCAAAAAGAATATATTTTGAAGAAAAAAAAGGACCTCACGCAGGGTTCTTGGCTTGCCTCCATTTAGTAAGGACCCCCGAGCAATGTTTAACCAATGGATATATATTTAAAAGGAAAGTGCCCATCAATCAATCGCCTTAGATATAGTACACCACAGTATAATAACCCATCTACAACAAGTTCGCTATGGGTGGACAAGGGGTAAAAAGCTAAAATCAATTTTCAACGAGGGCAGAGGAGGTCATCAGGCCTGGGGTTAGCTTCCAATTAAATCCATCATTAAAGCCTTCCCTAATGCAATTTTTGCAGCAAAAATCTATTCTTAAAATGCCAATCCTAAAAAATGAATGCTTATTTGTATATAATGTATACACTGTATATGCAAAGTGAATTCCAGGCCTCACTGCAAAATTTTGGTCGATATGCTATGTGTACAAATGCTTGCATGAGAAAAATAGCAGTAAACAAAATCATTCAATCTTTTTCATTCTTAATAAAGCAGTAGTTTATTTTGAAATGCGTTTTACATTGCCAAGTTTACTTTTGTTTACATCATATGGAGAAACTAATTGCATTTCAAATTTTACAAATTATACACAGGTTACAACAATTTCAATGATGAATTAAGCAGGCTTATCGTGAATTAAATGCACAACAAATATCTTTCGTGAAAAGCAAGCATAATGACAGTATTATATATAGGCCTACTTATGCCACTATACTAGCTACAGTGAATATAGTTATTCAATAAAACGTCCTTAAATTCAATAAAATTAGAGAAATAACTATCATTACAGTTCCGCAAATATAACTCGGTCATTTTTCTGAAAATAATCATACATGGCATCATTTCTAATTAAACTGTTAACAGTGAAATTTATAAGCTGATTTGTAACTGGGTGCCATGGACACGTACCGTTCAGATACAGTTTGAGAAAAACAAAGGATCATTTCATAGTTTCAAACTCCGATATTTTAACTTTATACCCCGTATTATCAAAAACATGCACTGAAGATTCTAATAGGAATCAAAGGTAAGCAATAAAGAGCGCTCATTAACGCCTGCTTGCTGTATATAATGAGCTTAAAATCCAACCAAACTCCATATTAACTGATCCATAATTTTAATTTTCACGCTTTTTGAATAAAAAACAAATGCAGCTTGAAATGCGACGAAAACAGTATCCAAGGGAAAAGCAACAAATTAAATCTTGTTAGACAATTGTAAACACGGAGGAGACAAAACTTCATTTAGAGCATATCAAATTTATTCGGGCACCAGCAATACTCGTATATTACGTGCAAATGAGGCCAATGGCCTGTCGTCTTTGTATTTACAAGACATGTACCAGCCTAAATTACCTGTTTGTTAAAATACACAAAGAACGTGGTGTTAAGCACGAATACGATATTTTGCGGTTAAATGTATTCAATTGTACAGTAAGCTGCTCTAAAAACTTTAATAAAAACAATGGTATTTACAAATTCATAATATAGCCTACAGTAGGTGCCAAGTGCCAACTTTAAAAATTGGATGTGTTTCACACTTGCGCTAATTAGTATATATACATTTATACCCTTCAGTTGTGCCTTAAAATGTTAACAATCTTTTTACATGTAATGGGTGTCAATTGTTTGTGCCATTATTTGGTCAAGTCATGAAGCAAAGCTTTATGTCAAAGCAAGATAAACCATGCACATTATTTATAACTACTTATTGAAAAAAAGTGCAAATTCATACTATCACAAATTAACGTATATTTTATGGTAATATTAATTAATTTCATTATGTCAATATAATGAGGACCCAAGAATCGAGAACGCATGGCGATTACCAGAAGCCATTAATGATAAAATCTATCCCAATGAACTCAATTTTCTATTGCGGTTTTTGTGTAGCAATTTCTTAACTTGAATGTAATTTATTTTTATTTTGCATGAGATAACCGCATCAGCACATAAATTATTACGAATGGAGTCCAGCTGTTCCATAAATCCCAAAGAGCAAATCCATGGGCATGGTAATTAATTGCAATTATTGCAATTTACAATACCCTGACAGATACAAACCATACGAACAAACAATGCACGAAAACAAACAAACAAACAAAAAAATGAATCTGCAGCAGATTTTGGCATATAATAGCCTTGAGATACGCCAGTCTGACAATCTGATGAGAATTGTATGCAAATAAACTGGAAATCTCAAGGAAAAAGACGCCGCCACATCCGCACAATGTCCACAGTTCCTCCACATTACAATATTTGGTTAAAAACTTGATGAAAAAACACGAAGGATGCAAAAAAATTCCGTCTTCATGCCTTGTTGGCACTGACAGCTGTATGTTAGGAAGATAAAATAAATTACGTCATCGACGTTGGCGCTTGTCACCAAAAAGAAAAAAAAACCCGAAGGAGTCAATGAACAATTAAAAATAAAAATATCTGTCATGTTATGTTATGGCGTGATGGAGCTCACTTCCTTTTCATGCTAAATTTTCCTGATTTGACACCAGGGAGCTTGCAGGATACATTACAGCTCCTATACATCTTCTCTCCTGCAAGTTTTATTGGTGCTTAAATATATCTTCGCGTAGCACATGGGTGGATCCGATTTTTAAGAAGACGTTGGATATGGGAGGGAAGAATTGCATGCCACCCTCTTCGATCGTGCATGCCATCCACCAGTGATCTAGGCCTAAATGAATTTTATGTATATGGGCGCCTTTAATAGGAGATTCTTCAATTTCCTGTCTTTCTATTCAAATATTGAAGGCGGTTTTCCACCATTTTTTTTTTTATAGAAATCAAGTGGGATCACGTCGACAAACGATCTCCTAAGAAAAGGTTGCTATCTATAATGATTTCGTTTAAGATGGGAAATGAGGGATCTTCGTCACTTTTCCCTTTTGCATTGCCAACTTGGGCGTTGTGTCAATCATAGCTGACATTCCGAGTCATGCCAACATAGGATGAACAACAACTTTCCATGTATTTTAATGTAAACTTATGTATACAGCGTAGTGCCACCGTGGTTACAAGTCGAAAATAAGTCCATGGTCTATATAGATAGCTGATAGAACATTCCTACTAATCGTTAAATCACCATGGAAATTGGACTGATGCGTTGCTGCTCCAAACAACAATCATGAAAGGTCATTAACAGTCTATAATTGAATCCATAGCCTATGGTCAGTAATGTAGCATTAGTTGATAAAAAAAATTCAACTCGTACAACACTGAACAAAACGTAATACATGTATATCTCTCTCATATTTTTTATTATAAAAATATTGACCCTCCCCCAAACCCAAGGTTAATAAAAACTGATACATGTAATGGATGAACCTATGGCACATTTCTCCGAAAGCAAAGGGCGGGGTTGAATTTACACGTCTGAATTACAACGTCTGTGCCCTCAAGTCACCCATGGTAAAAATGGACCTCAGGTAAATTAAAGTTCAACCAATGCTTTGCATCCTTCTATATAAGAGCAATTTAGGACCATGGCTAAATATGCTGTTGGTGAGTATAAGGCAGGGTACGCACCAAGATGGTGAACATGTGGTTATTATGGCGACCTTGTAGCAAATCCCTTGTTAAAATCACCAGTGTATACTTTTTCTGAATATCAAGTATACCTTTTAGTATATGCCTACTAAATTGTATACTTTTGAGTATACTATGCCTAATAAATTGTATAATTTTGAGTATACTATGCCTATACTAAATTGTATAATTTTGAGTATACTATGCCTATACAAAACTGTATAATTTTGAGCGCTTTTCCTAGTAAACGTTACTGGAAAGTGTAATTAGAAGTATATAATTGCATAATTCCACATGCCATATTCCACAAAATCGCCTCGTACAAAAGCCATACACCCTACATAAGAGGTATCTAAAGGCCATAGAGAGCATAATATTGTACGTGAAACCCACAGCACAGAGAATGGTAAGAGAGAAAATATAAAATCTCCCGATTGCTAGGAGGATTGTATAACTACAATACTAAGTCACCCGCTGGTTAAGTGTGGAGCCAAACATAATACATGTATCTGGGTGTTCCAGGCGCATTGTTTAAACGACTACCATCTGCCACCGTAAAACAACCTGCCCACTTGTCTAACGCCAATGCAAAATTCGACCGTTGTCGTATGACTATATGGGTTTAGGAATGGGTTGTTCAATCATTTTTAGCCGCGGGCCACAAGTCAGTACAAAAATTGAACAGCGGGCCTATCCCAATTGCAAAAAAAACTTAAATTTCAAAGTTTTTTAAAGTATACACACCTTCATCAACTTTAAATACACTTAAATTCGGGCAATATTTTCCTTGTCATGGTGTCTATACAATAATCTACGTTTTTTGTATCCTAAACCACTTAATTAGTCTCCTATATATATAAAACATAAGCAATTGAAAAGAATGATGGTGTGATGGACCATTGCACAAGATTCCATGGGCCAAGAATGGCCCGCTGGCCACCGATGGAACACCCCTGGTTCAGGTACCGATCGCCACATACCATACAAAATCACGGCTTATAGACAAGAGCGGAAATTCGATCATTAGAGGGATTGACAAGGTTTCCTTTAATCTTAACGAGAACGATAAACCTACTATTACGCATGCGCATCAATAAGTTATTCGCCGTAAAAGTCATTATGCTCCTCAAAGACGATGTGGTATTACGTAAGACTAATGAAATTAGAGGGATTGAGCACGTCTCCCTTAATGCCCCGTCAACTGAATTACCTAAACTAGAACGCATTGGAAAAACATACAGTGCTGTCAATGTGGTTAGCATTAAGGGAGCATTAAGGGAGGCGTGCTCAATCCCTCTATTGTCGTGTTCCCTCAACCACAAACCCATTAACGTCGTCCCCACGCATGCGCATGGCAAAAAAAACAGTGTTGCCAATGTCGTCAAGATTAAAGGAAACCTGTATTCATGCACGCGTCCTTCCCACACGTGTTTCTGACCACCTTATTTGGGAGCAGCGTTGATCATTAACGTCAACTTAATCCAGATCAGAGGCACCACTATAGATCTTTATAAACTCAATTTTACTACTTAACAATCGACTGCGAACCAGAATTGCCAGAGCCCAATTAAAGCAAAAATTCATATATTTCCCTCGGAGGGGGCGAGGTCAGCATCGCAAATTTTGAACGCGTGCGACTTTTACTAAATTCGGGGCAACGTTCTAGTCTTGCACGCCCAAATAAGGCTCGCTCGCCTAGCGCACGCGCCTCACTTCCCTAATATAAATTGAACGAGAACGCCGAATAAAAACACGCGACCTAGATAAAAACCCTCACGAGCATACAATTGTATAAGCGTATGCTGCGTGCTTCACTATGGCGATAATAGCATTGCGCACCATTTTCTCTCTATCGTTGCCCCCAAATATTATATTAACAGTCAGTCGGTGACATTCAGAAGGCTACCGGAAAGAGAAATCTCAAAGCAACTGTACTCAATGACGCGGTGACCCAATACGGAAGTAGACAGACAACTCCCAGACGTCAATTATAGGCAGACCCCGAAATAGGTTCGGTTCTGGGTTTGAGCCATGTCCAAGGCGAAAGCATGGCGGGCGGGCTGTCATACCGAATTTCAGCCCAAATAATGTTTAAAGAGAGAAAAAAAAATAGCTTTGACTAGAACACCCGATTTCTTTCTAAACAAAAGCTAAAAATAAGCAGCCAATGGTTCATTCAAGCGACTTTTCCATCGCAATTTAGTGAAGTATAGTCTTGTCGACATTGACAACTTCGTTTTGCAAACACGTTGGGCATCATCTGCATGTACCAACCTAAGCATAATCAGGATGATTTAATTCTTCGACATATATGGGTTCGCGTAAAACATGTTTTCGTTAACAATCAAACACTCACAAATGCCAAGGATTGACTCATTAAATGGTTTTTGATTAATAAGCTACTCAGTCCCGTCAGCCACAACCTTGTCATGGTGTATTTCGGTACCAAGATGGCATTCAAGGAAACTGAAGACTATCTGTAGGCCTACTATTTTGAATGCGTTCTTGGATTTCTAATGCATCGTGATATCAGAAAGATTATAAGCTGTTTTGCGTTCAACGCGAACGTAAACCACAGTTTCGAATTGCACATAGGCCTGGCTGACAAATAGTTTACGTTCACGTGTACGCAAACCTCGTCTGCTTCGCGTTCCCTGAGCGTAAACGTGGGAAAAATAGTGCTGTCAGATTACTTGTCCTGTGTTCACATTGAACGCGACAGTTTTGAATTGCACATAGGCCTGGCTGTCAAATAGTTTACGTTCACGTGTACGTAAACTTCGTCTGCTTCGCGTTCACGTAAACGTGGGAAAAATACATTAAAATTGGCAGAGCTGTCAGATTACTTGTCCTGCGTTCACGTTGAACGTAAGACAGCTGAATCTCGCTATTGTTTTAAGGTCAGCCTGAGAGAATCGTGAAGTCTTGAAGGAAAATATTGAATTTATTAAAATGACCAATTCCTAAAGAATGATAAGCAAGAAACAATTGCTGTACTAATTAAGCTAAGTTTCAAACATACAATTTATCTCTGCTTACTTTATCTTTTTAGAATGAGGCTGTTGAAAAGTAGAAATTTTCAAGAAATTAAAGAAGTTTCCTTATTTTTGTAGTTAAAGAAGTTTCCTTATTTTTGTAGTTAAAGAAGTTTCCTTATTTTTGTAGAAAAATAATAATGCCATGCACTCTTGCTGGCTGCAGGGTACAGAACTTGTCTAAAAATGCACTATTTTGTCACATTGCAACCCTGTGTGCTTTCCCTTCGTTTCTAAATGTATTAGTAATACGAAGGGGGAATGGGTAATAAAATATCAGAATTTTGTTCAATTGGTGCTACATTTGTGATAAACCAATATTCGTTCACGGCATTAAATCCAAGGTTTTAAAAAAATCCAATTTGGCGATCGTGGATTATCTTCAATTGGAAAACATTTCTGGGCATCATTTCATTTTACATGTATGAAAGCAGAAATTCGGTAATATTTTGGTTCAAGAGGGGATATTAACGGTTGTAAACGATGAAACCGTGATTTATGGTGGATACCCATGAATATAAATCAATGCTAATACATATAAATCAAATCTTGTATCATATTTAAGCCTCGTTACAAGGCACTGCTAAATGCCAATTTGAATCAAAAACGTGGCATTAAATATAAAAATCACGTGGCAAGTCCATGGTTCGAGCTTGAATAATGGACTGCTGTCGCAATTTTCAAACGGCTTTGTCATTTCCTAAGCAAATCTGATTTCATGTCTGGATAATGCAAATGCGCAGTATATTGATATCAGCATTTATGGACAACATCTCGTGTTAGGCACTATCTCCATGTTCGCCGACGTCCCTTTTCCGGGAAATGATTGGGAACGCATACGAGAGCTAACGATTTCCTTTTCTTACCAAAAGGTCAACGCATTGGATCAAGGCTTTAGTATTTCCTCTGAAGATAAACATCTTGCACCATATGAAAAGTACAAGGGCCAGTTTGTGTGGCTATTTTAAAAATATGTATACAGTGTACATAATACATGTATGTGCAATTCAGTATACCAATATGGGTGCACATTTTCATCTTGGAAAATTTATGAAATTGTCGTTCATTTTGAAACCTTAATTAAGGCACGTTTATGTGGTTTATTTTATACACATTTTTCGTTTGTTCCAAATGTTATCAATTAAAATTAAATACCAATTATAATGTAGCCAAAGGGAAAATTCCCCCCTCCCCTCCCTCCCCAACAAACATTGGGACTGATATAGCGATGTGATCAATTAATCAAACAGCAGCAATGCCAAATACATGTAGGTCGTTGAATAACACTATTGAAAATTTCAAGGAACATCAGACTATTGAATGAAAATTATACAGAAAAGTTTGAGGAAACATGTATACAGCCTTAATCATGGGATATCAAACAATAAGCCGATTTATTGAGATCACACTTAATTCTAGTGATGAAATCGTATAAGCATAGCTTATAAGTTGACAAATTTTCATATGAATTTTACAAATTTAAATAGAAGTTCAGTAAAAACTTTTTCCGAAATCAGGCCTGCCAACTTTACGAACCATGGATTTAAGCATTAAGTAGTATTATTTTCCATCAAATAGAGTTGGAATTACAGAAGCATGCATTTGCTCGAAAAAAAGTAAAAATCGTTATCTTAATTTCTCCATTGCTAGACCATGCAATGTTTCGATTTTTCGAATTTGAAAAAAATTAAAAACAAGTACAAGTTTCACTATAATTCCAACAAAAATGCATTAAAGTGAGATTGGTGTTGATCGTACTATAATGTTACAAATTTGTATATGCTACGCTCCAACCGAAACATTTTTATTCATGAAGTCTCCCCACACCATTAGCTTTTGTGCCAATATTCCTGTAACCATGGCAGCACTGGCGGACTAGATGGGGCCATTCATAAAGTCCGCTTATACTATTTCTCTAGGCATGCACAGTCTTCTATATTTTTGTTCTCAAAACTAGAAAATTTACGATTAAACTTAACATAAAAAATTATTGATTACAATAATTTACTTACATTACAACGCAAACTTTGAGTACAGAATCACATTCGCGACAACCATTTATGACATGCCTATGAGAGGTATATGCAGTTTGGTCTGGACAAGCAAATATGTTCGTTATATCGAGAGCCGACTGTACATGTATATGTAATAACAAAACGTCTCTTCAGACAATTTTTTGCCAAAACCTATTATAAAACCTTATGAAGAAACGTACTGAGTAAAGGCAGCAAGAAATTTGACTTTCATACTGGACTATCTGGAGTTTCCATCAATTTCTCACAGTGCTGATGCTTTTAATATCACTACCAGCTTGGGAAAAGAAAAACCACAGAGGAATGACCTTTGATGAGCTGAAACAAACAGTATTCTGTAGGCCTAAAAGTTTAAAATGCTCAAAATGTTCAACAGAAGGTGTTAAAGTGTGCCCAAAACAAGGTCAGGTCATCTGGGAAAATTGAACCGCCCACGCTATTGGCTTCATTGCTCTCGCTAAGGTTATTATAGTGAGGTAAAACGAGCAGCACCGTACATGATTTCTAAATTCTCACGATTTTTACTAGTAACCCAGATATGCACCGAACGTGGGGTCAAATTATGCTATAGGATACATGTATTTACCTTGAAACTGAAAACCGCGGGATAAGTTTGTAAGCAACAACAAGCAACCACCAACTGAGCTTTGATTTCCGGTATCCAGTTAAACGCCTATCAAGCATACATTAAAACCCCATTATTTCCCACCCAAATGTTATAGTCCAATTTACAGCAGATTCATTTATACAAGGTCGTTCCACAGAATGTTCTCGTCTAAATGTGATCTACTAAAAACCTATAATTTGGTATAGAAACAGAAAGTGATATTG
>JAQGCC010000563.1:0-34060 GCA_034698905.1 Xestoiulus laeticollis
ATTCTATAGTGGCAATGCGGGGTGGGTCAAAAGTGAATTTCCTGCCAGTACTTGCTGGCTACATTAAAAGGTTTTACTGAAAAACTACGTTTTTTTATACTGTATTATTTATGCATATAAACTGCAATTATAAAATAATATACAGTATTTCATATTTATATTTCATTTAATCCAGTTTCTACAAATTGAAGTTCTAGCTGTTGAAGGTAAGTTTAATGCGCTTAATTCTAATGAATTTATGGAGCTTTAATATATTTTTTCCCCCGAAAATGAATTAGTAAAGAACTCATGAACAATACGAGCGTTGTGTTCTTCTGAATTACATTTTTTAGCATTATCGTAATTATTATTTTAATCTATGCTGTTTAGCTTAGTAGACACGCGTATACTTTGGACTAATTATCCTAATTTTCGGTTGAGCTTTGTCTGACGCATTTGTATGCCGGTAGACCTTAATCATGGAATTGCTCACTTGAATTAATTAAACAAAAAGGAAGCTGAAAATTTATTTAATTTTCGCCGTGCCTTTGTTTGTCTCGACAAATGATTATTAATGCCCCTGGATTTTGTTTGCTGCTACGAGCATAACAATGAAGACATCAGCTTTTCCCATGGTGTTTTTCTATGCTATTTATCCGTGCCTATTTGCGCATGATGTGTATTTACTAGATCCATCATGCCAGTTTAAGAGCCTTCCTAGGATCATAATGTAACATTTTTGCAAAAAAATACTCATTTAATTAAGTTTACCTTTTATCCTTTAATGATAATCCTCGTTAAGTGCAAATAAACTATATGCAAATGCATGTCACTTGTGCCTAACATTGAGATCGGTGCAATTAATTTTAATACAATCTTATAAGCTAGCTCAAACAAGTGAAAATTGTGCTTAAGTGCAGTTTAATTACGTCATTTTCAGACGTGATGTTGTCTCGGAATCAACGGGTCTCTACATGATTTGTATGGTTGCTTGGTGATTGGTTGAAAGCTCGTCCATACTTTTCTTCGGATATATAGCCATGCATGGTGACATGAATTTATTGATAGCTTGTATATTGGGATTATCGGGTTGTTTCATATGAAAAATTCTCATGTGAAATCGCCATTGGCTTTTATATTAATTATTTAAAAGCATATATCTTATTTTTCTACATTAATGTTGTACATGAAATTGTCAATATCAAATCTAGTAAAAATATTAGAACCAATTGCATATGAAATTAAGGGAACATTCCATTATTATCTCAATTAATTTTTTTAATCTTGTTTAGTGTCTTCTCATTAGTGATGGCATGTCATAATGGACTCATTAAATCTTATTATTAAGGGACTTATGCCAAAAAGCCCCATATAGTAAATCCCTTTAATATTGGGGATTCATTTGAATACATATTGTTAGTCTTAGATACATGCAGTCTTATTTTTTAGTATGTTCTTATTAGGGTAATGGGATCTCATAATATAAACTTATCAAATCTGAGTATTAAGGGACTCATGCCATAGAGTCCCATATAATAAAACCCTTTGATACTGTATGAGTCTCATTTGATTACATTGCTGGGCTTACATACGTACATATAGTCTCATTTTTATAGTATGATCTTATTAGAGTAATGAGATTTAATCAAATCTTAGTATTAAGGGACTCATGCCATAGACTCCCAAATAATAACACCTTTTGATACTGCATGGGTCTCGTTTGATTACATTGGTGGTCATACATACATGTACATGTAGTCTCACTTTTGAGTATATATTCTTATTAGAATGATAGGATCTCATAATACTCAACAAATCACTTATCAAGGGATTTCTGTCAGAGTCACATCTAATAAAATCTCTTTGATATTGGGGTCTCATTATCAAGTTCCATAATTTCATTAGCATGCTCCATAATCTCATAAGCATGCTCCATAACCTCATTAGCATGTTCCATGCTCTCATTGTTTCCCATAGTTTTTCTCTATATGACCTCATAAGATTTTTCACTTTTGGAAACGATCAATATAGCCAAAAGTTGAGAGAGCTATTTCACTTAACTTACTTTTACCAATTCAACATATAGCAACCTTCCCAACTGAATTCCCTATAATTTCTTGACGATAAAAATGAAATGAAGAAAATTTCACTTCGGTCATGCGCAGCATTTCATCACCCTCCTCAGTTGGCAACTGTCAACATAAAGTCATTAAAAATGGCATTTCGATTGGTAGTGAAATTGGTCCGTCGACTTCAATTTCATCCATTAAGGGCCATTTAGCGGGCATCGAACGTTTTTCATTGATATTTAAAGCTCATTTATCATCTCAAAAGTATGAGGGATACGGAAGAGTTTTTTCGCCTTCATGTTTTTCTATTGCGTGAAAGAATGTTAAGGAGTCCATTGGCAGTGCCTGGATGGATTCCAACTCTCATCTTTCAAAAAGCCATCATGCGAGCTGAGTTGGCCGACTGTGCAGTTAGGACACAAAAAAAACCATATCCATTATTGGTAACTTGATCACAGTCGATCATGCCTAGCCAGCGCAATTCAGACTGCCCGTGGTCCATGGACAGAATGGCAAGAGAGGTAAGCTTAGGCCTAGCTAGACATCTCTGATCCTTCCCTCTCAATACGTAATTGACAAGTACAGCTTCTTGCATGGTGCGATCCTCTGAAACCTACAAACTAGATCGTTGCTCCCCATTTTTTAAAGGTTTTTTTTCTGAAATTGCTTTGAAAATCTTGAAACATCCTCGCGATTATCCGGATCACTGGCACTTAATAATGTATGGGGAAAATCATTAAAGCAGTAATTTGCAGAACCGCTCTTGAGCTTAGTGGTGCTATATGGAGGCGATGACGGGATTAGGACTTTGACGATTGGGCCACCAGTGATACTTTTTAGCTAGGGTTAACCACGTCTGTGTACACTGTATTTCTATTTTACTTCTGCTCTATAAGAAATGGGGCCTTTTTAACCCTCTGATGACCACCTTGTTTTTGAATGCGATGTCTGTATACCTGGGATTGACATATTTGATCTAAAACTAATCATGAACTTTTTTTCTGTTTCATTTATTGGCTCTTAATGCTCATGTTAAAGCCTGCATTGGAGTTTAGAAAATAGCAATAGCCGGTTAAAGTAGACTTCTACCTATTTCTTTAACATAAGGCAAGAAATGCAAATCGATATCAACAAAATGAAAATTAAGGTTAATTTTTGGGTAACTTGGTATTTTTGGGTTAATTAAGGACAACTTTGCCTAAGTGTAATTCGCATGCATATTAAGCAAATAAATTATGAAAAAAATTCTGAAATGACTGTAAATTATTTCAATTTTGAGTTAATGTTGCCTGTACATGCCTATACGATGTCTGTATACCTGGGATTGACATATTTGATCTAAAACTGATCATGAACTTTTTTTCATTGAGGAAATGTTTTATTTCTTGGCTTTTATTGCTCATGTCAAAGCCTGCATTGGAGTTTAGAAAATAGCAATATAGCCGATTTGATTTTTTTTTCCATCTAAAATGGAGTAAGGACCATCTACATTTGAATATATCTCTGACAACTATACCTGAAATATGTCAAAGAAAATCAAGCTAATAAAATCAATTAACATTTTTAAGTTTTTTAAACTTTTGAGGTCACATTCATTCGAAGATGATCATCAAAGGGTTCAGGCAGGCATATTGCTAAATTGTGTCTTTATAATTGCTAAATTAACCATTTAAAAAATGAACAATACGATTGATCAGTCTTTTTTGGAATTAATATTTATGCGTTAGTAAAATTGAGTTATTTTTATCACCATATATCACATACTATATAATCGACAAGTACTTGAGAAGTTCTTTACAATAGGTATACTAATTGAATACTTATAGTGCATTAAAGAACGTTCAGAGAATGCACCTCATAATCGTTTTATAGACGTAACATACTTTGCTACGTAAATTAGCAGTTTGAGAGTGTCGAAAACGCGTCTAATTTGATAAGGCACCAACTAGAGTGAATTTGCATACATTGCAGACAACATGGGCAAAAAGCTTTTACGTTTCCAAGTACAGTATTTGCTAACTCAGCGTGGAAGATGCTAATAGGGACACAAATTAACTTTAATTTGATGGAAATTTATTTCCATTCAGAGCCAAAATGTAAAACTGATTTCGGCTAAACAAACTATCGGGAGATTTGGCTTAGTTTATTAATTAATAAATTTGGCTAATGGTAGCTTTTTAAAAAATAAAAAATGATGGTTGCGATTATGAATTGTAAACATAACTAAACTTTTAATTTAAAACTTGCATAGTACAAGAAAAATTGAAGTCTCAGAACAATAAAGACAACAAAGCAGGAGATTAAAATTAATTCTTAACTATACAAGTTGTGGGATTAATTTGCATCACATGCATTTAAAAGAACAAGTAGCAAGGAAATGTTTGTCTTCGCTTGTTTATTGTTCCAATTTTTTTCTTTGTTTTACATTTTTTACTCGAGTTAATTCAGTTGTTTAAGCCATATAGAGACCAATTCACTCGATCATTACAAATTGTACATGCATGTGTATATACTTAATGTATAGGCCTAATCGCATTTATTTTTTATGAATTCTTGAAGGAAGACGTAATCAAATTGTGTGGCGATTAAATAAAAAGAAATGTTGTAGACTACATATAAACACGATTGAGTTAATTTATATAATGACTATATATAATAGTCTCAAAGTACAAATAAGTAACATCTGTAATTAGTACATAACATTAACATGAAGAATAAACAGTTGTTATAATACAATGGTCTTAGATGTTCTTCATAAACAAACTTGTTTTACATTTCAGTTCCCGTATTGTTAGAAATTTCTTGAACCATGATGTTTGCTATTTATCTGAGCGCCATATCGATTTTTGAATAATATACGATTTGAACTATTGTACTTGTCATGCTCAATATAAATCAACGGTAGGTGATAGTATAAATCATATCTTTAATTATTTCACCGTTACACCTGATTCACACCAACGTTGATGTAGAACTGATGTGGATCAAGAAAACTTTTGCGTGTTAATTCACACCGCAGAACTCAGTTAAACTGGTCACATGACTTATGATGAAACGAAATCACATGACACGAAAAAGTTTTCTTGATCCACATCAGTTGATCTACATCAACGTTGGTGGGAAGAAGGTCTTTGTTGTAAACAAAGCAATCTGAAGATGTCATTTAATTTTCATTTGAGTTATTTCTACAATGATGTTAGCTGATTTTTCATTGGTGGCATTTCTGGTCTTTCAATACTGGTCACATCTGCAGCTTGTTACGGTTTGTTGTATACTTTTCCCCTTAAAAATCTGGCCCTTTATCCTCTGCCACATGGCATGTTACATGCTGACTGCAGGGTAACGAATTGAATTGAGTTGTTATCATATTGGCCAAAATGATGTTTGCAGTGTTGGTTCTAATTGCTGGTTGATAAGAATTGAAACTTTAAATTTTGGTGTTTCTGGGACGGTCTCTTTATTGTCAATTCCGTTTGTTTCATTGGAATTACATGTGGATGGAATGATTGAAGTAATTCCTGATGTGGTCATAGGAATTTTTGTGATTTCAACAATTAATCCAATTTTATTAGTTATTAGCATTTAAAAGAAAACAGGTGGTCAGAGGCAGTTATGTTTGGGAATGTTTGATAAAATATAAAATTTTCAAGAACTTCGTCATTTACCGTATTTACAGAAGTATTGCAAAAACATACATCGTACATGCATATGCATTGTACGTTTATTCAGTTTAAGAAGTTTAATTTGGTTGCTGAACTTTGTTTAAATCAAATACCATCACTTGTGCAGTATAAACTTTTTCTCGAAAATTTAATTAAGAGTGCTTGACATTGATGCTGCTATATTTTGTGTTTGCTTTTTTTTAAGAAGATAAACGTTTGAACTATCAGTTGATTTTTCTTAATAAAAGAGAACCGTTAACATGTAATATTTTCGCTCTTATGACTTTTGAGAAAAAAATGTCATAAAAATGACATAAAAAAAAGCATCATGAACAGGATATTGCGTTTTAAAGAAAGCCATCGATTTTCTGGAAACTTTTGTCTGCTACAGCGTGATACTCTAAGCATAAATTCGAAAGTTGCTCAAATATTTTCAAAATCGAACAATAAAAGTTGAATCTAAATAAGCCTTTGGAAGCTGTTCCCAAAATTCCTGCAGTAGCCTCGAGACTCACAACAAATTTTATGTTAGTATAACTACATGCAGACAGTTAGTTACCAAATTTATTCTTACATCAAAGAACACTGAAACATGCTAAAGATGACCACCCAAAAAATGGCAAAATTAGGTCACTATACAAAGGTGGTCACCATACAGAGAATTTGTATGAAGGAAAACATAGATATACAGGTGGTCACTTAACCAGCTATAGGTCTTCAGCACTTTACTTTAGAGTAGGAATGTTTGTATAAAGACCGTTTTTCAACAATAAAGATGTATTTTTCAAGGCTTATCTCAGGTTAGTCAGGTAAAGGAAATTAGATTCTTTGTATAGGGTGGAAGGTCGATGCCCAGTTTATGTGACACAAAATGAAGCCATTTGGTATCTCACGAAGTACCCGTTAAGACCATTTTAAATTGTTTTCTTCTCTTAGCTTTATCTATTCTGCAGTTATAGTTCTACCTTTTTTCGTTAAGCGGTTGGCCAATCTGTGTGCTAATCCTTTGGTTCTTGGTTCCCTCATCAGAAGCACCTGACGTCTAAACTTACAATTGGAAAGTGAAAACCTTTCTTTTCTAGCGATCCTAATGTGCTTGAGCTCAATGAATCTGATTTTATTGTATTGCAGGTAAAGTACTTTAATCTAGTTGGCACAGAATGAGCTTCAAAGTGCAAAAAGATATATCAAAAGTTAAATGTCCTGCATCTTGTATAGTTTCACCCTAAACATAACTATTTTTTTTTAAAAATGATCGTGAAATGTGAATTTTCTAGATCATTGACATTTTATGCTGCAAATGTTGAATTATTGATTCGACTTTTATTATATTCAAATAAAGCATATAACAACTACTGATAAACACTTCCTGACAAGCATTACATGCACATGCACATGCGTTAAGTGCTTTATATGAAAATATCCTCATTTAAATAATTGCAAAAACACGCTAAGCACTCAGTTAAATTTCTCTAGGGTGCTTAATTAAATAGTGCATATTTAGTAGTTTCCCTATATTTATTAAATATTTACTCGTAATAAAAATGTTATTTCTCTATTCAAGGAACCCAATCTGAAGTTAGCATTTCTTCAATTAATCGACCGGAATACACTTAGGAAATGTTAAATTATACTTTAGCTTTCTTCGACCCACCTTTAGAACAAATTGCCTAAGATGTGCTAGTTGCATAATGTATTATTGATCACTGTGATTTTAAGATCTTATAAATTATGTAGATCCTCTGCTTTTAATGTAAATCAAATCATCCAATAGTCGATTCGGTCTTTCTAAATGTTGACTACATGTATAATGTTTACGTATTACTGGTAATAATGAACGTAATGATTTATTTATTTGGCTAATTGCACTCTCATTACCTTATTTTAACGTTATTTAGAGATCTGTGTGATATACAAAAATAATGAGTTGTAGTCGTGATCAAAACACTCTTTCTACTGTCTGTATACTCATATATTTTTTTTGCAATGTACATGTATAATAATTATAAAAATTTCGATTTTTAAAGCCTAGTGTGTTACATCCCATATGGTGTAGCTAGTTATTTACAACATAACACTGGCATTCGCCTGTGAAATCGCAAATTCCCTTCGACCCTCCTTGGTTCACACATACTGCCAAGCAAGCCACGTCTCCACCAATAGCACAAATTAAATCTATTCTTCCCAGAAGAGCACCTGCGAAAGGAAATTCCACGTAATTCAATTGTACAAGTTTCGACACTCAACAATAATCCTAAAGGGGGCTGCTAGGCCATGTGTCTTATTGATATACAGTACCTGGTTCTAAGAAGTCGGACGTTGCGTTGATTTTTATGGATCTCGCCTGAGGACCAGATGGATTATTATTTGGTGGGTGAGGGGCTTTCATGTCTGGAGTACCATCGTTTGTGTCACCAATTGGAGTGGATGTTCTGGAAAAAAAAAGTATAAATCCAAAAATGAGACAAGTGAAGACGCCTCCAAAAAGAGGGCATTGACTCGGTTTTTTTGAAAGCAGGAATATTTTGAGTAAGGGCACAATAGTTCCTTTGGGAATTTAGATGACACATTTTTAAAGGACCAATGAGGGAAACCTGAGTGGGTTAAAAATTCGAATACGTCAAGTAAAAATAACTTGTTTTTTGCATTTGTGAATGCATTTCTAAAATTGCCCATATATAGTATTTTTAAAATATTGCTGCAATGCCATAAGCTCTCCATTTTGAATATATTGAATTTGAATATACATGTACAGTGTATACTGGATATTATTGTTTTTAGCAATAAAGACGAAAATTGCCGCATGGTTGATGTAGATCAACTGATGTGGATCAAGAAAGGTTTTCTTGATCCACATCAGTTGATCTACATCAACGTTGGTGTGAATCAGGTCAAAGTGAACTTGAAATAGTATGTGCTATTTTTGTGATTAAAGCACGTCTCTATCTTGACCTTTATCTCAGAAACGTGATATTTTACTATAAAACAAAAAGTATTCTGCATAGTGTATATTCAAAATTGGGTTTGTAAAAGCCCAATCTTGATGCAAAGTAACGAAAACGGGAAATTACCTTCGATCAATTTGCACTAAAAGAATTGTTGCTAGGACCAAAATACTTGCTGGCTTCATTGTTGAGTATTCGCAAATTAACTTGCTGATTGTTGGCCCTTTTCGTGTCCTTTCTAAACCCAGGTATGAAAGATTGTCTGATTCCAACCTGCTCATCTAGTACTGTCAATAGAATGCTGACAGCATGCCTTAATTGTAATGTTCGTTCTTGATTTTCCATTGAATTACTTTTTGAAATGAACCATCACATCCGCTTTTTGTTTTAAATGGTCAGTGTCCCTAAAACCTGTTGCCACACATATATACATGTAGTATATAATGTAGTTAAATTATTTCGGTCCTTGAATGAAAACGCCGAATCATATATGTTTACTAGAGCTTGAAATATGTGATGTGAATCATTTCCTCTGGTATCCCTAGCTCTGACAATTGTACTCTGCACATGTAGTTTTATGAACTACAAAATATAGAAATTGTGATGGAAATACTGTAAGCAAGGCCATTATCCAAACAATAAATTCTCTTATAATTTTTATTTAATTTTTTATTTTTTATTTAATTTTTAGCACAAAAACATTGTTTATTTAGACTATATTCATCATTTACAAAAGTTAAGCAACTAAACTCAGAGAATATAATATACTTCTAGAATATAAATGTACATTCCGGAATAAAAAAACAATTATTACATAAAATAAGTTTATTGAATCGTCAAAATTAGTGTTACATTTAACACAAAATAAATAATCGTATTCAATAGAAAGCAGCTTTATATACAGTGAATCGGGAGACGGTTACTGAAAAAATAAAATCGGGTATATTATAAAACAGCTTTTTTAATATAGCATGTTTAACGTACATCTGTGCTAATATCACTATATACTTACAAAGCAAGAGCATGTTCCCAAAATATCACATAAGCCATTCGGATATCCATATTCAATGCACAGTAGAAAACATGCAGTATCTCCCCCAGCGTAGCAAGTGGGATCTTGCAGGAATGCTAAATATTAATAGTCAATGCAATGCAAGTTACAATTTACATTATTTATAGTCGCAGTAATTCACAAGATCATAAAAATGCAACAATGGCAGTTAGTGAGTACACATACTTCTGACGTGAGTTGGTGGTGGGGTTACAGTCTGATTGGTGTTATCAGGATCTTCTCTTAAAGTGTGATTGGTATTATGAGGGGCTTGTTGATCATCCTTGAATGAAGTTACATTTGTAGGTTTGGAATATATTCTGAAAAACAAGAAACCCTTGTAACCAAATTCTGTTTTGTGCATCAAACTTTCTGGTAAAAATGTATTAAATCCACAAATTGTACAATTGTATAGCCTTACCCTTGACTGCAAAACAACATAATGGCCATTGCCAGAAGAATGCAATTGCGAAGAGTCTTCATTTTAGCTCTATCAGTGCTCTATAAGTATCAAACTTTGAAATTTGAAAAGTTTTACCCCATCTTATATAGGGCCTTTTTGGAACAGTGACCCAAAGATAAAAGGTACCGCGTAATTCGTTTAGAAGGATATGATCGACGCAAATTACCTTATTTTAGTCATGGCTTTAACGATTTGAAAATGGTCTAAATCTCGTTAATCTTGTTTGACATCTCTGTCTGTTTTTTACTTTAGGCAAGTTTAAAAAAGCCCCAATTCTGAAAAGAAGTCAAAAATAGAAAGCAAAAAAGAAACCTCCCGGATGTTTCATTTTTGAATGGACAAATTATTTAATCTTCTTATTTAAATTATAATGATGCAACCATGGCAATTTCTGTCATTATCAAAGCATACTTTATCAGATGGTCATTGGATCTACAAGAAGGAATATTTTTATATTACCTTTTTCAAAGAGTTGTAAGGCTGAAAATCGTATCTTGTGCCAAAGCAACATTAATTTGTATTAATAAAAGTAACATAATGCTACATGTAGGTATATTTACGTGTATATGAAAAAAGACACATCCTAGATCATTAATATTTATAAAACATTTTTGAACGTATTTATTCAGATTATTTACCTTATAACTCTATTTTATAATTTTCCTTATTTTTCAAATAATCGCTCCTTGTACATGTATTTCATTTTTTAAGATTTTAAATACCCAGATCTCTTGTCAGATATATTCAAGATTCTATATTTTCCCACATAACTTTATTTTATAGTTTTCATTATTTTTCATATACTGTACTAGTATTCACTCCTGGTATTTCAAATTCTGCCCAGATACATGTGCATCCAAATCTATATTTGGATGTGCATACAATTGGAACTGAAGTACTGTACATATAAATGTATAATAAGTTGTATAAACGTATACTTTATACCAACTTTAGTTGGTATAAAGTTCATTCCAAAGCTGCTTTTTGTTTTATTAATGGATTATTCACTTTGTTGCATGGTTTGTTAAGCACGAATTCCAACTATTTATCATATTTATAATGTACATGTATAAACATGTTAAACAGCTAGTGCAGTGTTTAGGATCATTTGTAACTGCTTTACAAGATTGAACAAACCATCGAAACAGCATGGGAGTTCAACCATCCGAAAAAAGTAATTTAGCTCAATATGTAAAGAGTTGGAATTTGCATGTAATGGACTCAATTTGCAATTTAAATTTTTATGCTAAAAATAAGCACAAAACGCGCGCAAATGGCCATTAAAAATCATTTTAATGTTGTGAAATTTGCAAAACTTTTCTCAAACCTACTGATTCGAAATGATTTTTCATAATGCATCACTGCAGTATATACATGTACGAGGTAATGTATGTTAGCATACAATGTTGCGAAATGCTTGCATTATTACATGGAAATAAATATTCCAGAAAAAAATATTGTATTTTTTTTATTTTGTTATTAGTGTTATTACATTTTGGAAATCCTCCGGCTTTTTTAATCGTTATTATCTTATTATGCAAGATGAATGATTGTTTTGAAAACAGCAGAATTGGTAGCTTGAAACAACATTGGATACTCTGTAGTTTGTTATGCCATGAAATGATATTTTATTCAAATTTTACAATAATTTAAGTATGCATTTCTCTATACCTAGTCAGTTTAAGCAATTTGAAGAGGACGTACATTCTTACATGGTTAAACATTTATGCAGATGCTGTACTTGTTACTACATTATTTTATTATTATTATTTGTAAATGATTGATTTTATATTTAATATTTACACGCAATGGCAAAATAACTTGTGTAAGTTTAATGCTTAGTGATCTTATCTAAATAAGGAAGACATCATACTAAAAAATAAATTTACATTTTTAGAAACAGTTAGCATATATTGTCGATAAACTCATATAACTTGACTCTTACATACAATTTTACAAATCTAACATCATTCAGCGCAAAAATACGAACACATCGATAGATACAATTCAAAACTTTTATTTGCAATTATTACAGTTAGACATTACTGCAAAAGGAATAAATTATTAAATTCAAAGATCCAATTAATTACAGGAGTCACGGTGGCATCGTTGGCTGGTTACTGAAACGAAATAATTTTCATTATTAAGTGATCCCGATCCAATTATCATGATGAATTTGAGGTTTTGTTTGCGAAAATACTTACAAAACACGTGCAGACTCCGAAAGCATCACAAGCTCCGCTTACAAAGGACAAACTGTTACACAATGATATACATCCTAAGTTTCCTGCAGATGCGCAGGTTGGATCTTGAAAAGCTAGAAAAGACAACAAATATATTTTATTACAAAATGGACTTGTGAAATTTTAAAACAAAAATGCTGAATTCGGATGCAGACCTTTGTAATTTACATTTAAAAAAAGAAAACATTCAAATCAAACGAAATAAATTGCATGTACATCCTTAAGAAAACATACTTGTAGCATTTGCAGGCCTTTTACCATTTGTAGGAACCGCAACGGGGGCCACTACTGGTGCCACTACAGGAACTTCATGTTTCTTGAAAAAGAAATTTTCAGAAACTCCAACTGGTTTCTCTGTTGAGCTTGATGAATTCAGGGTCTCTGTACGATTCTTGCTTAGTACTGAGCTAATATTCTTGAAAAAGAAGTTTTCTGTAACTCCAACTGGTTTCTCTGTTGAGTTTGATCTAACTGAGCTAATATTCTTGAAAAAGAAGTTTTCTGTAACTCCAACTGGTTTCTCAGTTGAGTTTGATGAATTTAAGCTCTCTGTACGATTCTTGGTTAGTATTGAGCTAATATTCTTGAAAAAAAAGTTTTCTGTAACGCCAACTGGTTTTTCAGTTGAGCTTGTCGAATTCAAGGACTGTGTACGGTTCGAGGTTAGTAGTGAGCTAATATTCTTGAAAAAGAAGTTTTCGGAAACTTCAACTGGCTTCTCTGAAGAAGTCACAGGTTGTGCAGAATTTCTGGAAAAAATGAAAAAGTCTAATTATTTTTTTTTCAAATTCATCGCAAAATTACTTGCAGATATTGAAGCTAAATTTACATGAATTGAAAAACTGGTAAAAATTCGTCACCTTTCAACATTGAAGATCACAACCAACGCTGCGAGGAAATACACTAAGCAGGCCTTCATTTTTAAAAAATGTCGAGTTTCGAACTAGAGAACGCGGATCACTATGAGAACTTTTTAGGTCTTTGGTGAATTGTGACAAAATGTTCGCCTTATATATAGGGCCAAATTAAAGTAGGTCCCTTACTTGTAAACCTGTATGTTAATCCAATGACTCACCAATTTCTGTATAATCATAGAGGGTTGACCTATACTATACATTTATGGAAAGGAAAATATCGTTAGTGCCCATGAGGATTATCTGTTTAACGTCAAATTTCCCTGTTTAGACAAGAAAAACGTAAAGGTAATTCGGTGTTGAATGACGTCTGTTAACCTATAAAATACCTAGATTGAAAGCACTTATGAGCTCAGTAGAAACATTTTTTAAAAAGGGGAAAATCCCCAAGGGAAAATGGAATTAGTTTCAAATTAGTCATTTTACATCCGTGTGATCTAAAAAACCTAAAAACGCCCTAAAAACCCATGCAGCAAGCGAAAAAAAGTGAATTTGTAGAAAACTACTTACATGTAATGTATGTATTTATATCTTCATGAATATTTCAATTCAGATTTACATCGCCTCGTGAAATAAGCGAAAATATTTAAACATTTGTAATATTTTAAATCGAAAGTTAATTTTAATTCGAAAACTACTGTACATGTAAATTTAGCTGTTTTTGGAACTATTAATGCCTCTTTTTTCAAGTTTTTTTCCAGAGGGAGGACATGGGAATATAAAATACACGGCACTAAAATGTTCCTTGGATGTCTTTTTAAAATATAAAAAAACACTTAAATGTAGTTCTGTGAAGCCTCGTTTGGTTGCAAACGTTTATTTTATCTAAAACATATTTTTGGACATATTGAAGGAAGTCATATCTTTAAGTAAGTGATTAATAGCCATACAATAATTGCTAGAAAAGTTTAAAATAAAATTTGATATATCAATATCTATTATCATTTTATAAAGTTCATGTTAAAGCATATAGTACGCCGTTTATTTTAATGATAGCCAAACATTTTTTAAACATAAGTAATACATTGCGGATGAATTTATTATTGTATATATCCTTATTATATTTGTCTATTATACCCTTATCCTGCAGAAACCTTTCTTCGGACGTGTCCTTTATTGAAATATTAAAAATTAAATGAAATTGTGCTCTGCGAGGAACATTTCCAATTGCTTGTTAAAATTTAAATTTTTGAATAATTAATTGAAATTTTTGAAATGTTCATTAATTTATCTTTCAGCTTTTATGGATTTTCATTACATTCTAACATGATTTCCAAATTGAACTTCATTTTAACATGCTCACAAAGGGCCTATACTCGCTATTCATATACGAGTTAACGAACGGGTTAACATGTTTAAAATACATGTACATATTTTTATGTCTATACCTTAAATTATCATCCTTAAAACTTGTGCATTTTATTTATGTTAAAATCAAATTATCAGATATTGCATCATCAACTCAACAGCAATTTAATTATAACAAAGAAGCATGCTCTAGTTTTTTATTTATAACAACTATTAATTAGTCGTTTTTTTAAGAATCAGTAATCACATTATCTATGACAACATGTGCAATATACGAAATTGATAGTTGCGTTTGTACCCTTTCCCAAAAATATTATTAAGATTTTAAAATTTTGACTTTAATTAATTAGCTCACGAAATATATAATGATTTTAATTCAGCTGGGCATCGATATGTGCGTGTCTATATGAAATACTTAAAATTGGTGAAACAATCATTATTATTTGATATGGTTTCCTATTTTGCATTTGTAACATATTAATGAAAGTTAATAACAATAGTTTCAGTATATAGTTGCATGAATATCTACATGTATTTGTATATTATGTTTTGTAAGCTTATTAGCTTTCTTCTATATATACTAACTTATTACTAGTAATGTTCTTTTCTATTTGTCAGGTGTTTTTTTTACTTTTCTATATAAAGGTACTATTTTTTTTTAGTAATAAGTTTCAGTCTGCATTCTGTATACCACAAAAAAAAAACATATTTGAAAAACAGTTGAAATATATAGTCAGATTTATTACATATTGCAAAATCGATAATACAATAAGTTAAAGCGAATAAAATAATGAATAAATAAATTTTGAGATGCCGATTTATTGGAAATCATATCTGATATATATAACACATTTTCATTGTCGTACAACCACGACGAATTATTGCCTTAAGCGTCATTGAATTTTTTTATTATTGAAAAATGATTTGGGATTGGACTGTGATCGGAGCTGAAGTTGAAGGACTAGAAGTGGTTCCTCTACCAAATAGGTAAGAAAATATATTCCTTGCACCTTTAGAAAATTGTGGTTTTGGTGAAGAAGTTGTCTTTGGCCTCGAGTCAATTTCTCGTCTTACTCTTGGTGCAATGGTGGTTGGAGCAGCGGTAATTGTGGTTGATGGACTATCAGTGGTTCGTCTACCAAATAGGTCGTAAAATATGTTTCTTGGTCCTTTAGAAGGTTTAGGTGAAGAAGTTGCCTTTGGCCTTGAGTCAATTTCTCTTCTTACTTTTGGTGCAATGGTGGTTGGAGCAGCGGTAATTGTGGTTGATGGACTATTAGTGGTTCGTCTACCAAATAGGTCGTAAAAGAT
The DNA here is from genome assembly GCA_034698905.1 of Xestoiulus laeticollis. NCBI lineage: Eukaryota > Metazoa > Arthropoda > Diplopoda > Julida > Julidae > Xestoiulus > Xestoiulus laeticollis. Next base: position 15,946 of record JAQGCC010000563.1, read on the forward strand.
GTTTCTTGGTCCTTTAGAAGGTTTAGGTGAAGAAGTTGCCTTTGGCCTTGAGTCAATTTCTCTTCTTACTTTTGGTGCAACGGTGGTTGATGGTTTATCAGTGGTTCGTCTAATAAGTATGTCGTAAAAGATGTTTCTTGGTGCAATGGTGGTTGGAGCAGTGGTATCTGTGGTTGATGGACTATCAGTGGTTCGTCTACCAAATAGGTCGTAAAAAATGTTTCTTGGTCCTTTTGAGGCTTTTGTGTAAGAAGTTGCATTTAGCCTTGAGTCAATTTCTCGTCTTACTCTTGGTGCAACGGTGGTTGTAGCAGCGGTATCTGTGGTTGATGGACTATCAGTGGTTCGTCTAACATATTTGCCAAATACATCGAAAAAGATGCTCCATGGTGCTTTAGTGGCTTTTGGTGAAGAAGTTGCATTTGGCCTTAACTCAATTTCTCTTCTTACTTTTGGTGCAACGGTGGCTGGAGCAGTGATATTTGAGGTTGATGGACTATCAGTGGTTCGACTACCAAATAGTTTGGAAAAGATATTCCTTGGAGCTTTAGAGGCTTTTGGTTTTGGTGAAGAAGTTGCCTTTGGTCTTGAGTCAATTTCTCGTCTTACAACGTCTATTTGAAAGTTAGTTGGATCAATGATGATTGGAGCATCGGTGGTTGGAGCAACGGTGACTGGAGCAACGGTGACTGGAGCAACGGTGACTGGAGCAATGGTGGTGGTAGCAACGGTGACTGGAGCAACGGTGGTGGAAGCAATGGTGGTTGGAGCATTGGTGGTTGGAGCAATGGTGGTGGAAGCAATGGTGGTGGAAGCAATGGTGGTTGGCGCAATGGTGGTTGAAGCAACGGTGGTTGGTGCAACGGTGGTTGGAGCAGCGGTATCTAAGGTTGATGGACTATCAGTATTCCGTTTACCAAATAAGTCGGAAAATATATTTCTTCGTACAATGGAAGCTTGTGGTTTTGGTGTTGAAGAAGTCGCATTAGTTTTTGGTGCAACGGTATCTGGGCTTGATGGACGAATTGTGCTTCTTCTGATTAATATGTCGTAAAAGATATTTCTTGGTGCAATGGAGGCTTTTGGTTTTGGTGAGACAGTTGGCTTATATTTTGGTTTATAAGCTGATCCAGGTTTCTTTGTCGCTTTTGGTTTCTTTGTTAAGCTTGGATTTCTGGTTTCATTTGGCTGTTCTGGAGCATTTCGTTTTACTTTTGGCGCAACGGTGGCTGTTGAAGTTGATGGTGTAATTTCTTTTACTTTAGGTGGAGCAGTTGATAGTTGAACTGTTGATAAAGGTTGAACAGTTGATTTCGGTTTAAGTGATGATTTTGGCTTGGGTCTGCGAGTTAATTTTGGTCTTGGTCTTCGAGTTGCTTTAGGCTTTAAGGACGATCTATGTCTCAATGGTCTTTTGGTTGTAGCCGTATCTTCTGGAGCATAACGTTTTACAATTGGTGCATTGATGGTTGATGAATTGAATGCAACATTTTGTTGTTCTTTTGGAGCAACAGTTGAGTTTGATTTTGTCGGGATGGCTGGCAACTCTGTAACGTTGTGGTGTGGCTTACTGCATGAATTCACGTAATTTCCATAATTTCTGGAAAAAAAAATATTGATTTCAAGAAAATTAAAAACACTTTAAAGCAAAATTTAATTTCATGATTAATATAACCATACATTGATTTTATCACTGTAGCGTGATTGTTAATTGTTCGTTTCAAATTATTTTTTGACGATCACGTTAATAATTTAATAAAATAATAAAAACCTACCTTTCGACATTGAAGAGTACGACAAGCCCTACAAAAAGAAATGTGTAGTAGACCTTCATTTCGAAACGGTACATGTATTGGGAGTTCATGAAGAACCTTCAGTAACAAATGGTAGTTTGAGAAATGAGAATGAGAAAATATGCACCGAAGTCAGCTTTATATAGGGCCGAACGGAAGGGTCATTTTCTAATGGGACATACAGCACAGTGGCCTTTCCAAACTGGTAGGTTTATCCATGCCCAAAGCAATTAGTCAAAGACATCACCATATCACCCTATAATGAATCATCAGGAATTTCTATTGTTTTTTCCCCTACCTATGCCATTGTCCATCCAAATTTCCCATCTTTAATTGGGAGTAAAGTTTAAAAATACTGGAAATCCCTTAACCCGTTGATGAATTCCTCGTGTGGCACAATTTAGGCCTATATACGTATTTTAATCTTTGCTCTACTTGCCATGCAGATTAGTCACTAATATTGTATAGAAAAATCCCCCAAAAAGGAAAATGTAGGGTATTAATAAAGAGCACTAAAATCATAATAAAACATGTCCAATGTCGTTTTGTGATTAAATGTATTTAATATTATATAAGTTTCTTTGGATTTTTATTTCCAAAACAAAATCCGATTGTTTATATTTACTGATGTTATCCAGCTCGACTATTATGAGAAGATTGACCGTGGAATTCATTCGAGGCTTGTGGTTTAATCGAATATTTACAGTAAAATATTTACAGTTCTGATCGATTTAAAAAATGCTGAAATAGTGGTTTTGAAGAATCCCTTCCTATTACAAAATGCAACAATCTTGCTTTATGACTTCAGGAAGTAATATCAAGTTTAGACTATATATATGTAGGCCTAGCATGACACACGTGTACAATATAATGTTAGAATCTTAATCAAACAAGGTATACTGTTTCTTATTGTACCCTAACAGAAATCATTACAATGCTAAGATCATTTTTACTTGGGGCGATATGTCTATTGAGAAACGTTGATGAATATATTGACAACTTTTAGCATTTTATTGAAATTTAAGTAAAAAAAACCTTTATTTGAAGTAAATGCTTCTGTACAGAAATGAATGAAGTGGTGAATTTTACTTTAAAAACATGTATATGCGGCACTGGTATTTATGAACATTTTTCGTTCTTTTCACTCAGTAGAAATAATTTAAGTTAAATACATGTACTCTATAGAATAACAAAATGATAACCTGTTTGGTCTATCTTTCGTGTTGACTTTATTCTTGGCTACAAGTATCGTATTTTGTTGTTTTTGGTACAAAGCTTTTCCTTTTATAGCATTTATGCTTCCATGCCTTTCATAACTTCTGCCTCAAATAATTTTTTAAAATATTCTTCACCAGCCAAACCAGAAAAGTTGTAAAAGAAAAATTGAAGTGCTCCCATTACAGTAATTCTAGTTCACAAACTTACTTTTTCAAGAAATGCGTTATAGTTTGCCTTGCACTGGGTTTAAGAAAAGTCTGGAAAAAGAATTTAAATAATGTTTACTGTCAACTTTTATACAGGGTCACCATTTTGCTTCCTGAATTGCAAAACGTATACTTTAGCGTTTGTCCGCAAAATAAAGATTGAGTTAAGCATTTGCGTTTAACTTGATAAAATATTTATTTTCGGACACTTTCCTCTAAGTGGATTTGTCTCACAATATCTTGCATAATCTAAGAAGAAAAATGGTATAGGCCTACATGTATAGCTAGACACGTGTACATCTAAAACATATTTTAAAAAGTAGAACTTTTAGTAACATATTATGGATCCAAAGAGCAATGATCAACAATCTGATTGATAAATATATTTATAATGTTACACCAATTACCTGTTTCAGTGTTGGTCATCAGTTAATAATCCGAATGTCCATTGCAACATATATTATTAATCAACTTCGTTATGGGACCTCCGTATAAGGAAAAGTCAATATTTTTAAGCACACTTGTTAAAAATGCATGTTGTCTAGAGATTTAATGCCAATAGAATAACAACCAAACTGGTATTGATATTGGAATAATATTTATTTAATCTATAGAAATTGCTATGTTACGATTTGCGACATATCGTTATTTGGCTAATCATGTAAGGAAAATCAATCATAAATCAAACATAAAAATGCTTTCATCCAGATTAAAATGTCCTGCGGCGTGGATGTTATGTTTACTAAAACAATAAGCTGAAATAAATGGTAAATGTGTTTAGTCGTTGTTTCTATGGTAGTATATAGGCCTTCTACTATAGCATTTAATGCAAGAGAAGATTAAGATTCTCATTTCGTTGTTGAAATGTCATTTACAAAATCGCTTTTACAAATACTAAAAACCGCAAGCATTGGTGCAAGTCATCGACATCAAGGATGCCTTAGTGACAGAAATTTTACTGAAACATCCATGAAAGCGAATGTAACAATATAACCTGGTGTTTTTTGGTATTATGGTATTCAATGCAGTGAAATTAACAGATAGTATAATACAATTTTAAATATTTACATAAATTACATTTGAAATGCTTCAGAAAATAATTTTTATTGCAAACGTGATTTATTTTTTAAATTTGCGATTGCAATTTAAAACAGTATTTGTGTTAGTTTTTAATGGTTTTTTCCGAGAATTTTAATCCTGGAAATTTTGGTATTTTGGCTGACGTGTCACCTTATTGTTTTATAAAATTTAGTAAATCTTCTTTAACAATAGCTATGAGATTAGCCTTAATCGTTGAATATAGCTACATGAAATCATTAAAAAGGGGAAAACCACATTTTAGTTTTGACCTTTACATATGTAAGTTAAATACCTGATTAAGATTTTGTTAAGATATGATCCGACTAAGTTGGTATATATATAGGTACGGAGGCTGAGGGGAGCCAATTTTCTGTTTGACCTACACAACATATACCTCCCGACCCATCATTGCATGTTAAATTAAAATTTAAATCCAATAGATGAAGCGTAATTAGATGATAGTCATTTTGTGATATAATTTACGAAAATTTCGGCTAGAATGCATATTCGAGAATTACAGATTTTTTAAGCCAAACAATATGCAATAGCGAGCATCCACAATCTGTTCTTCTAATCCGACTGTAATTGGTTTTATATGGTGTCGGATTAACGAGACTGCACCGTGTATTTGCAGCACGTAAAATTAAAGTCAAAATCATTTTTTAAATCTTTCAGCAGTTTATCTCCTGAAGTTTTGTAGTTTAGAAATTGCAAACCGTGACAGTTTTCTTAAAATTATTTTAATTAGATTGGACTTAATTTACATTTATTTTCACATGCCATTCGCCTAGGATGTTAGGATTTATAATACATTTATCACAAAACCTGCTAGCAGTAGATGACTACAGTGTGTCCCAATATCGAATTATCGATTCTTGTATGGATTTCCAAATGCTGTTATACCAGTGCTGCAGTCCTATAAAATTGATAAAGAAATTTCAATATTTTTTACGTTGTATAAACATGTCATGAGGCTTGGAGCAAGGGAGCAATGCAAATATTTGACGTTTACTTTAATCGATTTTGAAAAACAAAAAATGTTAGATGGCGAAGATTTACTCGAATTTCTTTCACGGGCGACATGAAATGCTCACACTATATAGACATATCTGGCCTATGTTTGTTAAACAAATAACTTGTTAGCGATGACAACGTAGAGTCACGTTTCACTTATCCGAGTTGACATTTTCGGTAAATCACATTTTGAGATGCAAATGCAAAGGACGTGCGTATTTGCTAGTGCACAGGCCCTGAGTCTGCCTATTCTTATAAAAATGCAAAACGTTCTTATCGAATGGATAAATCAATACAGCTATAGAGAATGAAATACCAAAGGCATAGTTCAAAATCAGAATTTCCATCAGAACGTACTGCATATGTAGACAAAGAAAGATATAATCGGATTAAAGTTCAAATTTCTTGATGCACTTGTGCATATGCTTCCAATAAGTTCCATCAATCAATTCCTTAAATCTAACATTTGCAATGACAAAGATGTATTAAGGTACGTGGTTGTCTGCATCTAATTGCATTGTCATTGTGCTTCTGTGAGCTAAAGAAGTTCGTTGATGCTGAAGGTTGGGAGGTCACGGTTCCAATCTAGCATAACTTAAAAAACATGCATGTATACGTGAATATTTGGATTAAAGTAAGGAGTGAAACTAAGCAAATGCTTTTACTAACATGACTGTGGCCGAGGACTGGCATTGATTTTTGATTTCTTGTCCTGGGAATGTATATTGATATAACAAACGTTATATACAACTTTTTCTATTAAGTTCTTTATACATGTATAAAATGTCAATGCATCAATTTCGAGATCTACTTTTCCATTAGCATAACAAGCATATCAAGACATACTACAGAAAAGGGACCTTGTTTAGCCACGGGCCACAAGTCATTACGAAAATTGAAAAGCATGCCTATACACCACCCATCAATGCCAAATTGCAAAAATCAAGAAAAAATGCTTTTAATTTCAAAGTCATTGAAAGTATGTGCTTTATGCTTGAAATTCATGAAATTAATAAGCAAATGAAAAAATGATTTTAAAGGATGGGCCAATAAGCCATCGTTGAAAGCTTTTCTTATTATTTCTCAAAATACAATAGTTTTGTAAGAGTAATTGTTCTTTTTGTGATGATGTGGATAAACGTTAAATTTAAGGAATTTTTTTCTATTTCCAGACTGGAGATTTTCATACTTTATGCCGTAAAATCAAAGATAGCTGTCCTGCAAGCGAACGTGGTCCACCAGGATCTACAGGTTGGGAGAAGTTTAAATATTTTATATTTAAAAGGTACTACGTGCAGTTGTTGACATTTTATGATTGCTTTTGCTGTAACGTAGGTCTTCCGGGTGCCAAAGGAGATAAAGGGGAACCTGGGGATCTGGGCTACACTGGAGATCCTGGAAAACAAGGAGAACCTGGATTGCAGGGACCAATCGGTCCAAGAGGTCAGTAAAAAATTCATTCCAAGTTTCTAGTGCTTTTAAGCTTTATAAGAGAAAGCTTCGCTCTTTTATCGGTCATCAACTATTGACAAAAATGTCACAGAAAACTGAGCCATGGCAGATTTTCTTCAATGTCCTAAAATACATTTCGATTTTTATTTTTCACGTAAAAACCTGTAATCTGATTTTGACAGACAACAATCACACATTCAACTACATAATCACGAATGCAAATAGATGCACATTGCGTTAGGATGCAAATTGGTAGCGGGCTTAATTCAATTGCCTTCTAATAATAAATTGAATTTCTTTTATCGTAAATTGAATAAAAATTGATCGAGTTTACTTGTACCATATAGCTGTAAAACTTGGGCCATTGTTCACCCCGTAGATCCGTACACTATATCAAGAATTGCAGTATCTACGCACACGAGCCACTTTAATGAGGATATTAAATTCTCAATAATTGGATTTTTTCTAAAATTTGTATCATCTTCCAAAGGATGTCAAATAAAGCTATACAGTACATTATAGGCTCGATTCACACGAGCGTTTTTCTCCTGTATACAGAGTCTGTACTGAGTCGTATGAAACCAGATCGCAAATAGCCCTTTACCTCCAAGTAGCACACCTTATTGTTTGGTCCCAATGGTGTGCGCTATTCAAAGGTTTCACTGTATTTTTGAATTTGCATGTTATTAACATAAATACTCAAAAAGACCTCGTCTCGAATAATCCCCATGGGTAGTTTAGACTAATATTTCGAGTGAACCCCCGGGTGCTATGGGAATTCCCCTGGTGCACGCGCCTCACATTTTCTGATAGCTAAATTTATGCAGCATATAGGGCAGCGGTCAGGGAACTTTTTTAACCATTACCCCAAAATATTTTACGTAAGTCGATATTACCACCACTTCCCCCCCTTCCCCTCCCATTCTGAAAAGAAAACACACTATTACGCTTGCGCATGATCAATAAGTTATGCGTTGTAAAAGTCGCTATACTCGATCTCAAAGACATTGTGGTATCACGTTAAACTAATTATGAATTTGTCGTCTCCCCTCAACCACAAGCCTATTGTCGGTGTCCTCACGCATGCGCATTTGCAAAATAAACAGTGCTGTCAATGTCGTCAAGATTAAAAGAAACCTGCCAATCCCTCCATTTTATGTGGCTTCTTTGTCTAAATCAGCTTTCTATACATTTAATATCAAATTCAGTTCAATAAACTGACTTCACTTTTTTATAACAATTTGCATATGCATATTATGTTCTTAGATACTACCAATTTTAATAATTCATCAGGTACTGAATTACCAACAATTTGCTATCACATTCTAGCTTATACAACCCGTGCATTTACTAAAGCACCCTATACAAGGATATATAACATGTTTTACTGTCTACTGAATTTTCTGTCAACACATTTCGCAGGATTACAACGCTAGCTGTTTTTTTAATCGGTGTTGTTCTTCGTTTGGCTTCTCCAAGAATAAATTGCATCTTTGTCTCAAGCACAGTGTTTGCTTGACAGACAGAGCCTCAAACAAAGCCACTAATCTTCATTATTTTTATTTTTTTTTAATTCGAAGTGACATATCCAGTAATAACATAAGCCATCCAGAAATAGCGAGTCTTTGCAGCCAATTTCTGTTACTGTACCTGGAAGTTGTATTGTAAAATAATAACCTCAGGGACTTTGAGAATACCAGGAAACGCTTCTGCTAAAATGCGATTGGTGTAACACTGCTATCTTGATATAAAATGAGTCAAAGTCATTCTTTCCATTTCGTCGAATTAATTTGAAGGTGTTTTTCTTATTCCCCCGAGAAGACTTTCTTGCCGTGTTGTCGAGCGATTGACCAGAGATCAATTATAAATTGATAAATTGACCGCTCTTGCCCGGTGTTATACAGGCCAAATAAAGATGTTATAACCCTCGTCTGTTTATATAGGTTTCACTGATCAGGACAGATGACCAAATTCTGTTGGGGAAATTAACACCTTGTCTTGGCAACGAATCCTTATTTTATTTACCAGGATATATATTGCAATTTATAAACCTCAAGATAGCTACCATCCTTAGCAACGAGACATCTCGTTTATGCATCACATATCACATCTTGTTTGTGCTTTAGATCAGACGGACTAATCTTATTTTTTTTTTCTGTGCAAACACTGGAAAATGTGTGAAATATTGATGAGTTGAAGGAAAAGCATTTGTGTAATATCGAAAATCAGTCTGCAAATGTTATAAAAAAGTTCAAAGTTAGGAGTTTGGTTCTAGAAATTCATGATGATGCATGTACAGTGCATACGTAGAAAAAACACTGTTTTATGTCTTTATAAAATAAAAAAATGATTGAACTTATTTGCTACAAATTTGTGTGATCAAAATTAATTTAAATTGAAATTTAAGCGGCTTAATTATCCTCAGATACAGGACCTGTAAGTATGCTAATGACTTATAATGAGGGTAAAGCTATACTCGTGTTTAGGTAAATAATTAACACTTGGAAATTTTTCAGAGAGTCATATCTAAACAATGTTTGATGCGCGAGAAAATTTTATAGATAAACGAAATTTCAAGCATTTTCTAACATTTTTAAATAATATGTCTTCCCCATAACTTTCTTGAAATTACTTCATCCACGAACCACATAAAGGACATATAATTATTAAAACTTCTGAAAAATACAAATTTCTGGAAAAAAAACGTATACGCAAATTAGTTTTCTGTGTTTTTTTACAGTTTTGGATTTTTCATGTCAAACACACAATATTTTGACAGATGTAATTTTGCTAATTACGTTGTCTACCGTCATAGCAACAATGTTAAAAATTATTGGAAAAATTCATAAATGCATTATTATTTCAATAGCACTTCAAAGATGTGCGTGGGGATCATAAAACTCCTATGTTGTATCAGAGGGTTAAAGTAAGATTTAAAAATAATAATTAGCAAACGAAACAATTACGAAATAAATGCATTCCAAAGAGACTAAATTAATTAGTCCATATTTTATTACATGAAAATGAGTATAAGCATTGCAACAATATGCAATGTACATGTATATATAAGCACTATGTTAGAATCGGTCGATGTACATTAGCATATATGAGTTTTTTAAAGATTATATATGGTTAATTCTGCAAAGCAAAAACTAAGAATTTGCTATGACATTTTTTGGGTGGTATATGTTTTTTGCTGCAGTGATGCCTGTCAAAATCCTCAAATTGATTTGCAAGATACTCGAAAGGAGATTTAAGCTTGTAAAAAAAACCATATACATGTAAATCAGCAACCATGCATTTCTTTTATAAATTGTCTAAATTTCTCCAACCATTTTCAGGAGAGCCAGGTGTCCCAGGTATGAATGGGAGGGAAGGTAGGGCAGGTCTGGATGGCCTCGAAGGCATCCCTGGTGCTCCCGGATTAGATGGTGTTCCCGGCCTAGATGGGGTGAACGGTATACCAGGAGTGAACGGAACTCCTGGAAATCCTGGATTTCCCGGACGAGCTGGAATTGATGGTCACAATGGAACTAATGGTGAGCAGGTAAACATGACATCTTTAATTAAGTAGCGCATATGGATAAAAATATTGACCCAAGGCACGTGTTCAATTCCAGGTAGAGATGGTGAAAAAGGGGCTCAAGGTCCTCCAGGCCCTCAAGGTACGATTGGTTAGGAAGACGAAAAATGAAAAAATAGCAGTGGAGAAATGAAAAGTATTGATTAATCCATTTCGCGCGCCTAATCTGTTTTGGCAGGATTTCCTGGGCCACGTGGGAAGAAGGGCGCTGATGGAAAGCCTGGCACACCAGGTGAGGGCGCTTCCTCTAACTGATAATTTTCAACAGTTGCAATTTATATCGAGATGTATTCGCATCCAAGTAGCAAAAACGACAAGTATTGATTGTTGAGCACTGCTCTCTTTCTATCACAGGAATCCCTGGAATCAGCGCCTTCATGATCAATGGCTCCTATGCGGAAAGCCTCCTAGGTGAGGAAATGTTATCCAATGGAGTCTGATTACGTCTGAAATATTCCCACATCAGTCGTAAACAACTTTGGAAATAATTCAGGCAGTCTGCAGCAGGATTTCCGCTTAGGAACGCATTTCTTGTTGCATGTGTAGATTATGTATGTCTATATACTAGGAATTTGCTTTCCTATAAAGGCTGCATGCGCTTCTATAACTTTCAAGAGATTCTTGACTCTTTCACCAAATCCAAGAAGTCAAAACTATTTTTATAAAATGATGTTTTTCATAACATGGGAATTATCGGAGATTACAACCTAAGAAATGGAGCCATAGTAGGGCATATAGTAAAATTAGTCAAATAAAGTTGGTTTCATCTTTTTATGACGTATGCATGTACATGCATGTAGCCTACATACATATTGAGAATTTTTAATGATTTTTAATGCAGGTGTGTTTGCATGTAGCTTACATACATCTTAAGAATTTTTAATGATTTTTAATGCAGGTGTGTTCGCATGTATAGTTCCATTACATGTATTGTTAGTAGTCTGTATGTTTTGATAATTTTAAGCCATGATGTAACACACCTGCTGGAAATTGATTGTGTATACATGCACATGCCAATTTCTTTAAAAAAAATTACGTTGCATGTACAATTTTTATACGTACATGTATACTTGTATGTCATAAAAAGATGAAATCAACATTATTAGACTAATTTCGCTATGACTTACAATTTTCTAACTGATAGTGGAGCTCCATTTCCAACTGTTTTTGACAAATTTGCAAGGGTTACAAATATGGGGGCGCGAGTGACCTTGAAAGTGATATTCAAGGTCATGATCATTATCATTTATTGATAGCCAATAGTTATATAGAGAGATGTGAAGGTATTTAATATTAACTTAATGTATTTATTTTAGTTTATAAGATATACATTGTATAGTGGTTTTGGTCTACTTGCAAGCTGAACACCCTGTATACATGTATGTATTCTTATATCACCACACAATTAACACATGATGACCCTGTTTATTTTAGCATTTTTAAACTAGTGGAGTCAAAAATTTCATAATTTTACTATCAGAAGTTACAGAATAATTCAGATTGTCTTTTTACAAAATGGATGCACCCATTTTAAAGCTCGTTGAAAGTTTTATACATTAATCTTCATCAATTTCATTTGCATTGCTTTACTTGAATGATCACCCTACCTACATTTCTCGACTCAATAGACCCCACAAATGTCTCGACTGTAATTTGTTCAGCATTCATCATACGTTTTAAAATGTGCTATTGGGAATTACAGGCTAATTGTTGTCTACAATACTAATGAATCGACTTGTGATTTCATTAGTTCCACCAACTATTGTCGATAAGGAGAGAGACAAAGTGGTGACTGTTGATGAAGGAGACAATGTTCGCATGTCTTGTGATGCCGCCGGAAAACCTCCTCCTAAAATTGCCTGGAGAAGAGATGATAACAATACAATGACAATGGGCTCATGGGAAAGTAAGCAACTTAATATTAACTTTAAAAACAACTTTGTTTTCTTAACCATATTTGTATATTTGTAAATTATTTTTTCAGCAACCTTGATATCCAGTCACTTATTGGAATTTCCCATCGTTAATCGTGAACATTCAGGAAGATATATCTGTATGGCAGAAAATGGTATTCCACCAATGGACACTAAAGCGACCATACTAGAAGTTAAATGTAAGATTTTTTAAAGTTTTAATTCATGCATATGATTAGATTTTTCATCATTTGTTTTAAGGAAATGAAAATACAGTCGGCTCTCGATATTACGAACGACATAAATGCCCATGCCTCTCATGTTTTAGCCTCTCAAAATAATGAACGCTTTGTATAACAAGCCTCTTGATATAACGAACATTTCGGCTGGTTCCTTAATTCATTGTCCCACACTACTATAAATTATTAACTCGGTTTATAACGAACTGTTTCGAACAGCAATTTGATGTCATAGGTCAGAGCTAGTCGACCAAGAACAACCTATATAAGATTTATATTTTCATTGATTTTAAAGATTGAGTTTAAAAGTTAATATTTTTTTAAAAAGCATTCAAAAACATTCAAAAGCAATTTGATGTCATAGGTCAGAGCTAGTCGACCAAAAACAACCTATATAAGATTCATATTTTCATTGATTTTAAAGATTGAGTTTAAAAGTTAATATCTTAAAACATTCTAACGTTTATTTAAAGTGTACTCAAAATACCTAAAAAACATTCCTTAAACAGATTTATTATGTAAACTCTATGGCATTTGGCAAAAATTGTATTTCTGGTGTTCAGTGGAAGACAAAAGTAATGTTGACAAAAAAAAACTATGCCATTTCAGTCTGTAGATCCTGCTAGGTGTGATAACGAGCCACGACAGCTGCCTAAGAGTGAAAAAAATGTGTAAAAACAGACCTCTCGATATAACGAACAAATTTCCCATCCCCTTGGCGTTCATTATATCAAGAGTCGACTGTATTGTAAACCATAATTTTTTTTTTAAAATTGCTTGACAGTTTATTTGATAACAGCTCATGAAACTATTTCAATTTTTTATATATATTGAGGGTTTTTACCTACAATAGTTTAAGGAGCATGTAATGAAACAAAATTCTTGAATGTTGTATTGCTTTTATATTAAATAGTTTTCGAAATATTAAAAAAACACTGAATATGATGGAAATTTTTAAACAGATTATGCATGCATTTCTCTGTGTTGACAAAATGACTACATAGTAGTACAAATGAGCATACTTAGTTTATATGTCGTTTTTCATGTAGTTAAACCGTTCATCAGGATTCTTAACAATATGGTGGGCACAATTAATGGAAGCTACGCCTTGTTGGAATGCTATATTGAAGCATTTCCCATTTCATTACACGATTGGCTGACAGAGGATGGGAGCAGAATTGAAGAAAATTTCAAATATCGCATCGCTATAAAGGAAGACGGTTACAAAGTCTTTATGACATTGAACATCACAAATATTGGATCTTGGGATTACAAAACTTATACCTGCATCAGCAGAAATCAATTGGGAGAAGCGTTTGGAACAGTTACCGTAGTCCGTAAGTTTAAAATACTGTATTTCTAACAACTGTAGAAATATTTGGTAACAGCGCCATCTGGGATGCATGTTTTAACAAAAAACTATCTGGATTTACATTTTTCAATAACAAATTCACTACTTAACAAACACCTTAGAATTTTCAATCTTATATCAAGAATCTTGTATTTAGCATTCTTAGCAATATTTGTGTATGTTTTCTTCAAGCATATGTTTCAACACTCCAAAAAACTAAACTGGGCGAAACAACAGATCATGGACAAAGTAAATATATATATATTTTTTAAAATAACTTCATTTCTGATAAAATTTCTAATAAGTGGTAAAAAAAACTTTTTTTCCTTAGTGAGACCAGAACACAAAGGTTTTGATGACCTTTGTCCTATATGCCCGACATGTGCTCCTCCTCCAAAAGAAAAATATTGCCCAGATAGAGGTAAGTATTTGAAAGTGCATTTTTAAACATTTGTCATTTTGTAAATATTTATTGTGCTTATTTAGGTGGAGCATCTCATGTGAAGTTGGACGCCTATTGGGATGATAAAAGTGGTAATTGGAATGAGACTGGTAAACAGGCATCAAGTAAGTGACTTCTTTTCCTCAAACTCATATTAATTTTATTGAAAATGAGGATGAAGGTTCCTGTTAATTTCTTTAAATGATAACTAAATATGGTATATGCCTCAGTTGATTCAAAATGAAGAGACAAACAGATAACTGAAACACACATTTTCTTGTTTTTCTATCGTTATTGCAGAGTGCCTTTTGGATCAAGTGGGAAAACCCGTTTATAACCGTTTCACAAACTCTACATTCGGTACCTGGATGATGGAATCTTTTCCAACCAACCAGCCTGGCGGTGAAAAATACTGGGTCACTCATGAAAACGATTCTATGCATTTGTATGAATATGCCAACATAACATATTATCGTAAAGACATTGCTTTTATAATATATGATCTGCCATTTGCATTTCGGGTAAGTTTACACAAGTTTATAAAATCCTTTTAATATATAACAATGAAATTGTATATTGACTTGAAATACCACATAATTCAGTACTTACCTAGTCCAAAACAAGTTTCTTTACCTTTTTGTAGGCCATGGCCATTTTTAAAACTTTTTATTGAATGGTGCCTGCTTGCTTGTTTGTTTGCTTCGACTTCTTTGAGGTCGTTTTTAACCAACTTCCAAAAGTCCTAGAGAGCTGAAATTTTGTGTGCAGCTCAGTCACTGGTGAAATTTTCATCTATCAAAATTTAGTATAGAGATTGTTGACATTATTGAACCCCAAAACTTGCCATTTTAAATGTAAAAAATGCATTCATGCTACAGAGCGCATGCGAAGACGCGGCACTAGCGCTCCCTAGTGTCAATTAGCGTAAATAAAAAATCTTTTAAAAAATCAATATTAATGTAATATTAGGTTAAAAATCAACTTTCAACTTTAGTTTTCAGTCTTAAAATTGCAGTTATTTAAGCGTATTTTTATTACCCATTAATTTAACTTGATAATGTGTTTATTTTTAGGGTAATAGTCACGTGATATTCAATGGATCGTTTTACTACCACGAAAAGGATACCGATAACATGGTTCGCTTTGATTTAAGTACAAAAGCTTACATCAAATTAGAAGTGCCAAATCACAATTACAGAAGAGACGACTTCTTATACAGCACAAGATATAACTACTTGGACTTTGCGGTGGATGAAATAGGAATATGGGTTGTCTATGGTTTGCAAGAAAATAACAATACCGCCATCATGAAAATAGACCCTCGTACTTTGAGACCCCAAGTGGCATGGAATATAAGCTTGGACCATCACACGGTAGGCGACATGTTCATAATCTGCGGAGTTTTATATGCGGTGGATTCGGTGAACGAATGGAACGCTAGTATACGTTTCGCCTTTGACCTCATTCAAATCAAAGTTCTAGACGTTTCAATTCCCTTTTCCAATCCGTTTAAAAACAACACAATGGTGGGTTACAATCCTCGAGAGAAAATCATTTATAGTTGGGACCGTGGACATCAACTGACCTATCCAGTCAAAGTCGTCAGTGCTGTTCCTCCTTCTACTGATAACGGTGACTTAAAACCCAACAATAAGACTCTTTGACCTGCGATTATAAGTGCCCAAAATATGTGAATATAAAAACAATTGACAATTGCAAGCGGAGTGTATTTGCTTGATCCTTCGACTTTTTCTAAGACGATTTGCATCAACCTCAGATTAGTGTAGTCAGCGAAAAAGACTGGTTAAATTGACTTACATTCTTATCGCTGACTGAAGCACGTTTTCGTCGTCTTATCAGAGCATGGTGTAATCCAACAAAGCTCGATTGTAAATTCAAGGGTTCCCTTGAATGTTGGCAATCACGCAATGACATCGTGCTATAAGTGATTGCCTATTTACCATTTTTCAAGATGAACCTCTTTTTAATTATCTTATTTCATTTCATTTATTGAACATTCATTTATTCAATATATTATTTGATTTTTTTACTAGTCAACAAACGTAGTTTTATAAGAGAGATTAAAAATGTGTGGTAATCGTATTACCTGGGTTAAATATGTATGTGCCATCAAACGAGTTTAAAATTAATTTGGTTTAATTTTATTTATTTTGGTTAGACAAGAAGAATATTTCATACGAGCTTGATTGCACATGGAATAATATAATATGTTTACACCAAGTTAACCTAAGCTTTTACATGTGGTTTGAAATATTTGGATTTAAAAAATATTCTCATTGGCTCGTTGTGCATTGGAATTTTGAAATCGTGTTCGAAATCTCGAACATAAATCCCTTACTTTAATTGATCGCTTAAAATTGCAAAAATTATCCTGAAAAATTTTCATGAGAATTTTTAGTATGGTCATTCATCAAAACTGCATCTGGGTTCCTTTATGAGTCCATAAACATTTGTATTTTCACATTAAAATGATGACCTGAGCTGACTTTTATTTTAATTGTTTATCATGATTGTATGTGAAAAAAAAATGCAACTAAGCAGTAATTTACAAATTGCTTACGGGCCGTTTACAATGTGCATTTTAGCTATTACTCATATTGCGAAATGCATACTTCAAATGAACTTGAAGCGTTATATTGGATTGTTGTGCATTTATATTTATTACAAATCCGATGATGTGTGTTTCTACTATTTAATTTTTACATTTTGTATCTGTTAAACAGCTGGAATATATATGTACTACTGAATAACTACGACAAGGTTTGAATTCTAACAAATATCGTACCGACTGTAAACAATATAATTCATTATAAAATGACTTGACAGTTTGGTTGCCACAACCAGGATTCAAACAAGTACCTTGCGCTATTTTTAAAAAGTTGTTTTTTCTTTGTCAAAATGTTTTTTCATATAATGAAAAAGTTTTATTAATCAACCTGAAAGAACTGATGAACTGAACAAATGCATTGAATATATAAAATGTTAAAAATCATCTCATCGTCTGGTTATATATAAATTCACTGGTATTGATTTTTGTACTGGTACACAACCTTTTCATAGTCTTACAAATTGTACAAAATTGATGTGCTCGTAGACCAACAAATTTAGAAGTACCCTCAAGGTAAGTGTGTTTTTACTTATAATTAAATTAATCACTAATAAAACCAAATCAAATAACAGTTTTATATAATTTTATTATTTTATTAATTTTATTATATAATAAGTGCATTTTGTTCATATTAGTTTTTAATTCAATGACAATAGGTACGTTCACAAATGTTATCTTGTCTTAAAAATAAAATTAGTATAAATTTACAGAAGCTCAGAGCAGACTTCGTCGAAATCTAAAGTTAACATAACTTTAACTGACTTGATTTTTATTGGTGACAATAAAACCATAGATAAATTCTATTGTTTTCTTTTGGTTTAAACTGTTTTAATTTATTGTCAGTTATTAAATGATCCAGCCACAGAATGATGAAAGTAAATAAGACCAAAAGAATTTTTCTATTGTTTTCGAAGTAATTTTCGACCAGGGAAAATAAACATAACATAAGTTGGTCATATAATAAAAAATATTTGAAATTTGCTGAAACTTGTTTTAGTTTATTGTCTTTATAATTGATCCATCCAGTACAAGTAGACCTACGTCTATAGGCTACATGTATGGTCAAAAAATATAAATGTAAACAAAGAATGATATAAACCAATATGGCCAATTTAATAATTAAGGGTACTCAGACAACCGAGCATATTTTTGAGGAATGAAACGGTTCCTCAAAAATTTTTATTTTTCGAATTGC
>JAQGCC010000564.1:0-34023 GCA_034698905.1 Xestoiulus laeticollis
CCGGCGTCTCCTATTAATCCCTATTTATCCCTAGCGTATATCCCTATAGCGTGGCGGTGAATTAACCGATAAGAACCATTTGTTTTTATAAGTTTGCAGGTTTCTAAAACTGGCCAACTTATTTACATCAGTAGACCTGTCATCACTTGAGGGCCGGGAATCTGGGAAACAGAAGTATAGAGAGACTGTAATTTTATATTTTATCCACTTTATTTAGAATGAATATAAGATCGTTACATATTACTTTAGCTTTGTGGATAAACAATTGATAGCATGCAAATTTGAAACTCTTCAATCTACCATCTTGGTCTCATTTTTGCACGGCACAAAGTCGCAGTAATTTAAGATTTGCTCGACATTGTTGATATGGCAGTCGCATTTCCTGCACTGCCGGCTATCTTGCCTTGCCCTGGCCACCATCTCTGATGCAAAGGCTTGGACATAACGTTTTGGAGGTATGTTGATGTCTTCCATGTAAGACAGCTGCCAAACTGCACCCCTTGTTGCGGACGTGATCTTGGCAAGTTGACCCTGTCAAGATGAAAACAACATCTTTGTCATTTAGATTTATGCATAATACACGAGTTCCATTAACTCTTGGTTTATTTCATCATTTCACCTTTGGAAAGTCGACAAACAATTCGTCGTTGGTTTTTGGCTGTGGGAACACATATCCATCACCCCGGATACCATAAATTCCCTTGGATTTGGCTGCTGCTGGATAGCCGGCAATGGTGTACACAGTTCCGCTCTGCAAAACCACTTTTTGCAGAGAATCGTGCACCAGGGACAAGGTTGCTATGCTATCCTGCCATTTAAATATGAGAATTTAAATTTTCGGTATATATCAATGTTTATCCATAAACATCTGCAATGTAAGGGCCTATATATGCCATTTGAGCCAATTGCATTAACTTAGATTGAAATGAAAGTACACAATTTCAGAGAATTAAACATGGTTTACTCACCTCATCTTGTGCTGTCACTATAACAAACATATGTACGGACTTTTGACTGAGTCCATAATGTTCGGCTGCATAACTAAGTGCAACCAAAGCAGCTGTTTCATTATTGTCTGTTGGCCCATTAAATTCCAGAGTTTTTAATCCGTTTGTTGCAAATACTTTAGCGGAAACTAGCAACTCTCTGTTTAAAAAGATAAAATGTTGATGTGTTTACTTTCTGGTTTATGGACATTATTTTGACTACTAGGGAAAATCAATTAACCAAAGGAACGCTATGTCAAAACTGAAGGATACATTTTTGGAAAGTAGAAAGCCTGAAATGGGGGACCCAACATGGTCACAAACTCACCAAAATTAGGGGTAACATAAATTTTCTGGAAGCATGCTTTATATTATTTACTGCTGTTGTACTCCAGCATTTTATTTGAATTGAATACTGGTTGTATGACTCACTGGCTTATGGTGTGCTGCTGGGGTTCATATCTATATCCTTGTCCTTTGAATCCAACCAATCCAAACAAAATTGTTTGATAGCCTTCTTCCAGGAAGTTCTTTTGGATTGTATACACCAATGTCTCTACACCTAAGGAGAATAATTCACGTGTGACCAGTTTTGAAATGCTTAACTGAAGAACTAATAATCAACATCAATTGAAACCTTACCTTTTAATATGTTGTGTTCTGGCGATCTCTTAGTCTGATCAATCAAAAAAATGACTTCCAGTTCACCCTCGATTTTAGCACTGAAAGACTTTTTCCTGTGGCATTCCCCTACAACTGCAAGATTTTATAATTGCACATGATTTGTAAAAGTCGACCTAACTTTAGGTTTGAATGAATTTCAAGTTAACTTAAAATACTAACAGGTTGAGATGCCACCCACTGGCACACCCTTAGCATTACAGAGTGCCAAATACATGTGCAGTTGAAAGTTAGGAATTGCAGGACATGAGTTATACATGTAGGCTATTTCTGTCAGGGAGACTATGTCGTGACAAGGTAAAGTTGGGCTGTCAGGTCTCCACATAAGTGTCCTCCATTCAGTTGCAGGATATGATTGCGTGTTGCAGTTATAATGACAATCAGGTTTGGAAATACCCTTGCAACCAGGGTTGTTGGTTAATTCCCAGTGAGAAGGATCCTTAAAATAAACCATAAATTTTAAGTTATTAAATGTAATTAGTTTCATGGTATATTTCTAATGTACGATTGTTTGAATATATGAAATGGACTTTTTAATTTGTAGCCTTCTTAATGATTTTCAATTAATGATTTTTACCTTCACATCATCTGCAGGATTATCATTGTTATTTCCAAGCATTCCATTAAGTTGTCCAAATTTTTCTTTGTTGGTGTAAAAGATAATAAAATTATTTTTCAAACTGAGCATGACTGTAAGGTTGTAGGTAGTTTTCAATTTAATGAAATCCCCTTCTCGTAAAACTTTAATGTCACTATAAAGAAACAATCCATTGATTTTTATAATGCACAAATTATGCTTGGATTGCATATTAATTATAAATGACATCTTGAATAACATACCCATTGCTGGCTTGGAATGGTAAATCTGTTGATCTTTCATTTACTGTTACCTGTCCATTGTAATTTAATCCCAGACGTATTTCAGGGAAAAGAAAATGAACACTACTCTGTTGATAAACAGTAAACTTATTTTGAGCTAAATCATGGGTAAGCAGATGTGCACATTTATCATTTGCTATCCATGATGTATCCTTCAATGTTTTCCCATCAAAGGTGCGCAGAAGGCCGCTTCTACTTATTAATGCATGACGATCATAACTTTCACCAGATAAATCCCAAATTGATGGTGTAGATGGCTGGATGACACTGTTACGTAGTTCCACTAGTTGTCTTAAAAATTTTGGGCTAAACTGTGTTGGAGGTATCTGTCAGAAAATAAAATGATTTAAAGAAATGTTTAATTTCTTGCAATATACTTAATTTCATTAATTCATTACATGTTTAATTAAATCTCGGCATTTATTAGAAATTTTGTTGTAATTGAAAAAAGATTAATCAATGTAAACAACAGGCTAGCTTACCGTGAAAGATGGCAAGTAAACTGGAAGAGGAATACTTGAAATGAAGCTTTTTCCATATATAGGTCCTGGTTTGTGAAGATATTCGTCTACTATTCTCCTTGCTATTTGTCCAGTCCATGGCATGATTTTATGATTTATTTGAAAATACTCCCAAAACCATTCTACATGTTATAAAATTCAGGTGAACTTTTGTTGTGCTTCAAAATTAAAATTTTATGAATGGGAATTTTTAACTCACCAAAATAGCTATCCTTTATTACTGGAACAACAAAATATCTTGCCGTGTTGAGTGCAATTGAAATAGTTGGGGCTGAGATTATAGTGTCCTTTGTCAAAACAAATCCAGCATATTTGAATAAACTCTTGAATTCATCCTTGATGAACATAGCAGTTGATTCGGCAAACCTCATGGCATTTGAGAATGCCTTAACAGAATTGAAGTGCTCAGAACCAGATATTAATTTCAGGAAAGCTTTTTGCATCTGAAAATTATTATGCATTTAAAATCATATTATTAAATTCCAAAGTGATTGATACAATTTACCTGTTCAGCCCCTTGAGCTGTCAATGCATCTATCTGCTTAATCGTTTTTGGATTGAAGCTAACAGTCCTTGTAAGTTTTTGTGGATTCTCCAATCTAAGTTCAATTTCAGCAACAAAATTATCCATCTCAATCTGAAATATGAATTAAAAATGTTTAATAAATCATCTGCAAACAATGTCTAATTAAAAAAAAAACATAACATAGGCTATTGCTAATCTTTGATTTGCTTATCATTTAGGGGTCTTACTTCATCCAAGGTGCAATTCCTTGTTAAGCAGACAATGAACGACAGTGTGGTAGACTTGGTGTTCTTTTGGCAAATGATGTAAAATTCAGTTGGTATATCTGGAAACTTTAGTTGAATTGTCGTTTGTTTATTTGCATCTGGGTATTCAATGTTCCATACCATATTAGGAATAATATCTTTGAACTGAAATGATCATAAGAAAACGACCGTAAAATTATCGTTAGCTGCTACTGTAATTTTAATTTAAAAAATGCAATGAAATAGATACCTTGCTTTTGAAATTAAATGTCTTCTTATATCCTTTTTGCCAATCTGCATTAACATCAATATCTACTAGTTTGTGTGTCATATTCATAATTTCTTTTCTATCTCCAACTTGTTCTTTATGAAATAAGAAAAGATGAACGATATTTTGTAAATATTATTATTGTTACATTTTAGGATTTTGTGTTTTGAAATTAAGGCAGGAATTAGTTTTTTTTCACTAGCTTTTATAAAATTTACTTACGCCTGAGATTTACGTTAAGTAAAGACTCAATTGGAGAATTTGAAGTAATGTTCATATCCAAATCTAATGTAGGTGTCAACAAAACTACGAGATGTACTGTACGGTTGTATATCGCTGATTTAAATTCATCTGATAGATGAAATTTATGGTCTTGTTGAGACATTGAAATATTAAGAAAATGAATTCCTAATTGTCCAGTTGAGATTTGGGATATATTTGATTGCCATAGAACAATTTCGTTTTCTAAGCTGAAGTCCAGATTTAATTTGGATTTCCAACTGAAGTCTACTGTTGGAACTTTTAACAAAAAAGTTCTACCATACCTGTTTTTGAGAAAAAATCCAACAATTACTCGTAAATCCTAAACAATTTTACTATAATGCAGCATTTTCCAAATTTCATCACAAATGCATGTTAATGAACTAAAACCTTGTTTAAATTCAAGGAACCATTTTACTATATTTAACTCAATTGCTTTTGATTATTTATTTACAAATTTATTTAATTTCCACAATCTTAATAAGTGATGAAATAAAATTGAATTACCTGGCTATATGAGGTAGTATGTGCAGTAATGGAGATTCAAAATAAATTTCAAATGAAGGAGTTTCATTTTGTATTTTGTGGTATACAAAGCTGGCTGACACATTCTTTTTAGCAGCCAAGATGACATTGTAATATGGTGATTGGGATGTCATCTGTGATTCCCATTCTGGAAATTTGTTGTCTTTCACTTCTAATATAAGCTCAACATAACTTGTTGAAGGGGATGGTATCACTTGGTTCATCCAACTCACATGGGGGTCCTGAGCCTATTTATTAAAGATGAAATGATTATAATATTAGCTATTGTTCATGAAACTATGTAGCTTATACATTACCTGAATTCTGTGTTGTAGTAACGTTGAATCTGGTATGGCTTCTCTTGTTATAGTAAATTTAATGAATGGGTCTGGTATATATCTTGAAACTAATTCTGTCGTTATTGCATACCAGGGATCTACAAGGCTTATTTTGTTTATTTTGGTTTGCAGTCCATTTTCATCTTTCAATTCCGTGCTTGCAGAAAAGTTTAGATATGTCTAGAAGTAGGGAAATCTATGTTAGTTAAACGACATAAATACATTATTACAAATGAACTTATATGTACTATAATCACAACTAGTTTTTCACAAATTATTATAAGATGGAGGCATTTTACGCTCGTATACAAAATCCACAATCTACTTACCATTAAATCGTTAGCAGGCAAATAATGCTTTGTAAAATTGAAATACATTGTATTGATTGCTGCTTTGGTAGGACCTTGAAAAGTATTAAGCTGAATTATCGACTTTGGCGTTTTAAGATAGTTGTAAGACTGCTGAGATGCGAACATTGATGTGGCTGATCCAACAGAATTGTGCATTTCTTGAAAAAGTTCTACCCATCCTGAATTGGAGTCTTCTCGAAAAATATCACTTTCAATAAGATTCCACAACCATGGCTCTTTGTTCAAACTGTAAATGAAAACATATATCAGTGTTGGGGTTTTAAAATATTTAACAGCATTACTTATGACCTCATGCCTTTTATACTGGAAGATGTGTTTTGTATAATATGAGGTTGGAAATTGGTGTTGCTTGGAGTGAAATCCATAAAAGTTTTCAGGAGATGTAATGTTTAGGTTGACCTCAGAAACAGGAATTGATAACCATTTACTTGAAGATGTCTTTGAAAGGTGGTTTTTTAACGTATCTTCGGACAACTTTTGTAAGGTTGTCTTTGACTTGAAAAGGGAGAACAATTGAGCTGCATGTAATCACAATTAACATTTCCATTTTTAATAAATTTGAAATATACAATAAGCCTTTTTATTACCTGATAGTCAAACGTGGTTACTGGTCCATGTAGAAATTTATATTCTGCTTTCAATTGATAGCCATTGCTTTGCATGTTTTCTTTGTTAGCTTTAATCTGAGCAAAAAATGTGTTTAACTTTGTTTGAAATTCTCCTGTTTTTAATTTTTGTTTATGTACAAGCTTGATCAGTTCCATGGGCTGGTTTTGTTCTTTTAAATCTAAAAAAAACATTTTCAATTTAAAAAAAATTAAAACTTATTTGAGAAAAAAATTATTTAGAAATACATTATATTTGATAAAACTTGCTTTGTGTATTTATGTATGCTTCAAATGTCTGTGATTTGCTATCCTCTTCAAATATTTGGAATGCAAATTGAAGAGCAACCCTATAAAGAACAGTAAAAATTTTAGTACAAAACTAATACTTTTAAAATATCATTCACATAAATTAATGTTTACTGAACTACATTTAATTTAATTTAAATGTCCTACTTAGCCACAGGTTCTGTTGTATAATTCCAATGAGAATTGCCTGCCATCAAAGTCCATGGCTTGTCTGTACGATAAGTGACGTTTGGATAAGATTTACTATGACATAGTTTCATTCCTAAGAATGGAACAAGTTTAGCAGAGCACCAATTTTCATTTATGCGATTGACATCCCAGTCTGTAATATCCTCAGCCTGATTGTTTTTTATTAATGAATTTCGCCTCCTAAAAATTTAAAAAAATAATAAAAAACAATCCAGTTCTATCAATTTTAATAAAAAAATTCAAATGCATACTTACGTTAAGCTTAGTAATTGCATTGGACGACTTAAAGGTTCAATTTTCAAGTTGATCGATATATTTTTCAAATTGAACTTTATATCAACATTTGCTCCTATTGATGTAGATATTGTACTAAAGGATTGCACTCCAAAATTTATGAATCCTGGGAGATCCAAATTCATACCATTTCTTATTGTCGCCAGGGCACTGGAAATGTACATTGTACATGAAAAATAATTACATGCATAATAAAAACTTTAAAAAGCAAATATTCATATAAAATAAACTTACTTAAAATTGTTTGTAGTTTTTAATTCCATGTGCAATGGATTACCGTTTCCTGACTTGTTTTGCATGTAATTTTGAATAAAAAAGGCATCAGTGGTCCAGTTCAAAGGCAATCCAATCAATGTGGGCACCAAGTTATAGGCTTCCACGACTTTCCAATAGTTTGAGTTGAATGAATTTGAGCTTTTAATGTCAAATGGCGCAAAGCTTTTATACTTCTCTAAAAGTTCTTGAAGTGTGAAGCTAGATACAATGTCGTCTGTAAAGAAAAGTTTCAGTTATTAAAATATAGTTTTCAATCCTTATGTTTTTTATTGCAAATTTGTTTATTTATATTATAAACAATTGGACTACCACTATTTAAAATTCAGAATTTTTTTTTAACAAATTGACTAAATAAGAACCGAAAGTCACTGCCGGCCCGCTTTTCTTTTCTAAAAAAATTCTGTTTCTATTAAATAAGAAGCTACGTGTGCAATTTTTTCCACTTGTATCAATTAGGAGAAATTGCCGAATTAGGAAAAGGAAGAGAATGGTCTGTTTGCATGAAATCAAGCTTTTTGAGCCAAAATCTTCACTGCAGTGCATCACTGTGTTGCAGAGCAGCTGATATTTGGTCTTTCCCTCAGTTGTTTTTAAAAAAAGGTAACGACTTTATAAAAAATTGCTAATGAAGACGAAAACAGACTTAAGATAAACATACTATATTCTTCTTTTACTGTTTTAACATTTTGTGCTCTTAAGCGTTCCGGCTAAATAGTTATAATTTGGATTTCAGTGAAAAAATGGCCAGAGGTAAAATTAACAACATCAGTGGAAATAGTGCACATGACTTCCTGTTTATATGATTTGAAAATGTGGGCGGGTTGTGACTGTTTTTTCCACCCTGTAGTTAATGTATTTTTACATCTGCATACATGCCTAAGAATCCAATTGAAAGCAGGCCACCACCAATAGCTCCATTTGACTTTCCGGTTTTCATTTCGTTTTGTAAGGAAATCAACTTTTCCAATATGCTTGCATTTACTTCATAAGGAAACAGCTGTGGATTACTTGTGCTGCTGCTCGTGTTATTTTTTAAATTACATTGATACTTCCCTTGAATGATCTCTTCAAAGCCTATAAATATACAATTGTAGTTATGTTTGAACATTAAAGTTGATTGGTTTCAATCATTGTCATTCAATATAAGGATTTGTCGCTTACATCTTGTATTAGCAAAAATGCTGCCAATAGGGATTTTTTTCCCAAATAAATATACAATGCCATTAATCCAGGATGCAAATGGTACATTTCTTGCATCTGCATATAGCAAACTTTTATAATACCCGTAGCCAAAACGATTTACTGAATCTCTTAGAAAGGATGATCCATAAGAGTACTCTTCTTCTTCATATTTTGAAAAGTAACCATTCCTGACTTTTAATTCTTCGTCTTCAGGTATATAATAATATGCTGGATTGAATTTGTCCTTCATCGGTGAACTTTCAGTGCAGTTCTGATTATTAGGGCTTGAATCGATTACATCTTCATACATCCCCATAATTGGCAATTTTTCCATAATTTCCTTTGCATATCTAAATTGGATCCAGATTACAATTAATCTATTAAGCAGGTCATTTTTGTAATTTAAGCAATATTATATAATTGTTTCTTATACTCTTAAATTTGCATATCTGAAAATGTATTGGCCTACCTAGCTTGAGAAGCATCTGTTGATTTGGAAATTGCTCTCATGTGGCTTAGAATAAAGGATTTTAAGTTATAATTTTCAGTTTTGCTTAATAACTCAATTACTTCTTGCAAAAGTTTTGAACCTCCAAATTTTTTTGACAATATAAGGTATGCTGACACATGATCTTCGTGTTTTAGTTCATTGTTTTTTAAAATTTTAAGTAAAAAATTGTAAAGATTGTCACTTGGGTTCATTCTTCTGGTAGCCTTTAATTAAAAGAAAATTAAAATATCAACGTCACAGATCATTGGCTTAGTGTCCTTGTAATATCTAAACGTACCTGTATTGCTAAAGCACTTAAGGTCCAATGAGCATCCTTGTTCACAATGCAAGGGATGAGTTGGTTTAGGTAATCTGGTTTTAATCTTTCGATCAAGTCTCCAATGTTTGACATGGTCTATAAATTAATCTTTTCTTACCATTATTATAATTAGAAAACAAATTTTGAAAAATTTAACTGGACTTACTTGAAGCGCTATTGCAATTTCTTCTACTTTAGAACTTTCTGAAGCACTACAATCTTCGGTTATTGGCTTGATTATCAATTCAGCAATATTCTTCAGAACTGTTGGAACCTTATCAATAAATGATGACAATTAGTAAACCATCTTCAATTTTATATTTTGTGTTATTTAAAGTGGCTTGGGCCAGCTGAAGTAATTTTGATATTAATTTTGTTCTTTGTCATATAATACCATAACTTTTTAATGTCTACCTATATTTATTCTTGAACAACCTTCATATTTAAATGGTTAATTTACCTTATTTTTAAATTGATGTTTTTGCTTCGTCCAAAAGTTCCTTATTATAGATGAAAATGCAAAAATCTGGAATCTAGTTGGTTTTCTTGATTTTAAAATGGACTAAAAATATATATTTATGTCAGATTGCTCTCCTAGTTTGTAATCTAGTAAATATTGTAGCAGAATACTTACAAACAATTCTTGAATAATTTCTATTTCATGAATTTCAACGTTCATCCAAGAAAAACAGATGAAATCACGATAATCACTTGAAATAACTTCGTCAAGGTTTTCAGCCTTAGACTCCAATAGCATTCTTAATGCACGAGTGCATTCTGCTCTGTTACATTGAACTAATGCATCCCTCCATAGTTGTGCAAGTTTAATCTAGTGTATGTTGTTAAATTGTATTAATATCCACAGATTGTAAAATTGTCATGCTTTTTGGAAATTAACTAACCTGTTTGTGCGTGTATTTCTTGTCTTCATTTTTGCATGATGTAGTTGGGTGCAACTTGCATATATTAAAGTATTCGGCAATTTCTGTCAAATTAGAAGATTTCCTAAGCAGGTGTATAAGCTCATCAAGCTTGTTTGCATTTTCAGTTGGTATAGGAGCATCCTCCTTAGGTGTCAATATTTCCATTAATGAAAACACTAAAAATAAAATGAAATTCTTATGTCTTTAAATAAACAAATATTACATTTCAAATTTGATTCAATTTTACCTTGCTTTGTTAAATTTTCAGGATTATGTTTTGAGCTTGTAATTCTTTCATATTCATATTGGATGTTTTTCAAATCATAAAATTGGGTGTCAAATCCTTTAGGCTGGATTGGTATTGTTTTATGAATTTTTAACTGGTGACTGTAATAACAAACGAATATACAGTAAACCAAAATGTCTACAATAAAAATAAATCATGCAATTTAAAGACAATGTAATACAAAAAATGAATAGTGAAGTTTAATTTACTAACTTGATTATGGTTTGCACAGAGATCTCTGTGTCCTTAGTTGACTCTAACATTATTGCATGTCTTTCATTGCATGATGTTTCTTGCAAATTGCCACCATAAGTAAACTTGAAGTTACAGTTGGCTGTTGACTTAATCCAAAACATCTGAATGAAGCTCTAAAAAACACAATCATTAGCTTCACCATTTCTACACTGCTGAATACATGTTTTAGAAGTATAATTACCATGTTATAGAAAAGAGACCAAGGGCTGTAGGGCCAGTCAACTTTACTGGGGAAGTGACACTTGTTCATATCTTTAACCAATTTTACTGTTGATCCATTCTGCTCATATTTTACTTCACAAGTGCCCTGAACATCTGTTCTCATCTTAATAAATAACATAATTATTCGTTTTGACCAAAAGCTTATTTAAAAATTTAAAATAAACATACTTCTTGGTCTTTAAAATCGGATAATGATAATTTCCTTCTGCTTAGAAGTGTTGTGATGATTCCCCTTTTAAAATTTAGCATCGGCAAAGACTCATTTTGATGAGCCCATAATCCTCCAATGGTCCCTTTCACCATTGTGAACTCCACAGGATACCTTTTCCAAATTTACATTTTTAATAAATTTTCATAAGGAATACGTTATTAACAGCTTCCTGTTGAAACATGTAGCTCATGATGTGGCTTTTATTTTGAAATATTTTACCTGCTGATTGATAATGTAAACTCCTCAGATTTGCTATTCTGTGTTGTCCATTCCTGAGATTCCATATCATCCAATGTAGAGACTTCTGCTAAAGTGCATTTCGGAATCTGCAAAATTAAAGTTGAACATAATTGCATCACAATATATTACCTTCGAATAATATTCTTGCTAGATGTTTTAATCTTACCAACAAAACGTATTTGCAGTTTCCTTGTCCATTGAGTATTCCTTCACATTTAATGTTGGTTCCTCCATGTTGAGTAGTTGTTCCACTGGCCAAACCTTTTGAGGTTATCTCATAGTCGAAATAATGTGCTCGGTTAGGCCTGAGATACTCATTATCTGTTTAATTACAGGGTTATATGTTATCATATGGAAAAATATGTTATTTTGATGTTTGAATATAATAATCATTTTGTCTCGTCTTTAATTATTACGTTAATATTCTTGGTTGAATTATTATTTAGCCTACTCATCTTTCATCTGTATAGATTTAATACGTTTTTTAAAAATGAAAATAAATTGAATGTTTAAATTTGATCATGCATACCTTGTATACACGTGGCGGTTTTCATCAACTGATTAGTTTCTCTTTCATCTGAAATGCATTAAATTTGTTACATGTTGCATTCAATTAACCTATTTCGACATTAAGATTACATCAATTATTTATAAACTAATGAAACTTGGATTCAATGTAGGCTAGTTATCAAACCATTAACATTCAATTCAACTCAGTACCCTACTGTCAGAATACAAATACCATGTGGTAGTTGGGTCGTGCGCCAGTGGTGACTTAGGCATTGTTAAATGGCGTTAAACATAATTTCATGATTGTTTTCATTGTAATAATTCTCATTATTTGATTATTTAAAATGAACCTACCCCATTCTATAGTAGATTTAGCAAAAATGTCCGTAGGAAGGCAAACATCAGCTAAATTTTTCCATAATATTTTGGATTGCTCTAGTGGTTCACATTGCATATGGTTGATAGAAAAACAATTTCCTACATACAATACTACTCCAATAATCCTCAGGAGTGCGGCCACATTGACTTGTAGCATATTATACTTGTATAAGCTCTGATGGGTAATGTTTTACAGTATAGGCCAACATGTAGCTTTCATTTTCATGACATAACTACCAACCATTTTTACTAGTCGTTATTGTTTATTGCCTTGTTCAACTTTCGTCCAAATGACTGTCATCATTTATCAGTTTAGTATGACTATAGAAATGACACAATGTGAAATATTTATCATTTAGGCTTTAACTTACCCTGGTCATGAATTACGGTGTTTACTTGTTTTGATGTGAGTATCCCTGAAAAATATTTATGTGAAACTTACTTATTTATTCATAAATTAAAATAATTAAAATTGAGCATTTTTTAACATTTTCATAATGTTAACTGCTAACTTGCATTACAATTTTAATTTCGCTAAATACTCTTATTAATTGTCAGGGCATATACATGTATAATTAAACCGTAAAACAAATTGACTTACCACAAAAGCATCCAATTAGCACAATAAATACACTTTTCAGCATTTTGTTTAGTATGATGTTTTTGCTGACTAATGTGCATGTAGGTGTTTATTAAGCGAGTTATCTGAAAATGGTATGCATTTAAATTTTTAAATAATTATGGAAAACTTTACTTTTAGGCTGACCACTCTCTACACATGTATTTAAAAAAAAACTGATTTAGGCCCTACTATTAGTTGCTTTTTCATTAAATTTTGCTGCTTACTAATGTAATATTTGAAGCAAGTCGTTAAATGTGCGACTGGCCACATCAATTCAGAAATTAAATAAGAAAGTAAAGTTAAAAATGTAATAGAATAGGCTAAATTCAGAAACTTTATATCATGACCTTGATCTAAGTTTCATTTTACTTGATAAATATAGAGAAGTATATGAACATGCCTTAGGATTAAAGTACAAATTAAAGTTTGTAAGTTCAATAAATAATATGGATTACTATTTATAAATATTTTTTCATAAAATTATTTTGTTATTACACATCTTAAAAGTTTGATAGTTTTCTTTCATATAATTTTTCGACCTAACTTTATAGTTTAGTTTGAAAGTATAAATAACAATATGCTTGGTAGTTTAACTTGGCCATATTTTATTAGGAATTACATATTGGCTCCAATTTAATTAAGATATTTTACTAATTCTTTTCTAAAATCATAAACTGCTCCATTACCCAAGTACTGATAAACAAAATTCTTTACCTGAAATTTTCTCAGCAAAATAAAAATAAGCTTATACATGTGTATAATAAGATGTTTATGTAATGTAATTGCTTAGCCATATATACCTACTGTATAGATTACATCGATGTAACATATCTTAATATTTATTCATAAAACAAAAATTTACTTAACTATTATTCAGGAATAACATGACTGTTTAAACATAATCATGTACAATGTACACGTCACTTATAAACAATGTATCATGTACAAATTAACTACAAACTTTGTAATGGACTAATATTGTGTGATTACATGTAGTATTTTTTGTAAAAATCTATTTTTTAGGTTGTTGTGGTAAATATGATGAGAACTGACTGCTATGTCTATATTACAGTAAAGTAGGCTCCGCTTTAGTTTTGTATATGAATGTGCATGAACATAATTTTTGGTTATTCACTTTGCTTGCAGCTCTTAAAATTATCAAATTACCTTAAACTTGGTAAATGACAGGTATTGACCTGCTTACACAAAAAAGTGCAGAATTAGAAAATGTGCAGTCATTTTCGAAACTATAGTTACTACTCGAATACCAGGTGCTGATTTGAAAGAAGGCTAATTAGTCATCGTGCTTCTTACCTTTTCAAAATGTGATGCATTGGTGTCCTCAATTGCCTGTTATTAATGCCCTCGAAAAAAACATACTAAAAAAATGTTTTTGAAACCTTTTCACTTTTTTGCACATCTTTTTTTAGAAACTCCCTTACTGAAGTGGTTGGCCAGTAATGCCTCCTTCCTCTATATTTACTTTTTTACTGTTTTTAACTGCAAATGGAACCTAAAGTGAACTAACTGGTGACCAGCTGTTTTTGGTGAATGTAGGATTTGGAATACATGTAACACAAGCCAGTAGTAAATATAGGACTAATATAACTGCTAATAGCATGTTTTCTGAATAATTTCTTGTCACACTTTCACCTGTTTGAATATTGAGAAACACTAGCTGTCATATTTTTAATTAGGCATAGTCAATTCATTTATTATTCATGTATAATTAGTTGATGACAATATTTTTGACCCCATTCGCATTTAGACAAAATGAGGCAAATAAAGCAAGTAAAAATAGTTAATTGTATTTAAATTCACTGCGTATTCATAACTTAATTAAAACGAACTTAAACTTTCTGAAAATTTCTCTCAGTAGTATCATAACTTTATTGTTTTCCAGGCAGAAATAAATGTATTTAATTATTTGTCAAAATAATGATAGGTTTATAGTATTTTGGTATGTGATTTAAAATGATTTCCATGTTATTCACTTTTGATTACTTATTACAAGGATGTTGGTCACCCATAATGCCTTTTGCCCCACACAAAGCCAAATATCCGCTTATTAGAGGACATGGAAAGTGTACAAAATCTTCGAGATAAGCAGGAACAAAAAAATCCTTAATTGATACGATGTCATGACAAGGCAATGTTGCACTGAAACTATTCCATAAAAGATCGTTCCAGCTGAAGAAAAAGGTTGAAATGTTGGTGTTTGTAGTCTGCTGTAGAAATTTGTGTTTTCTACAGAAAACATCGCCAGAGAGTTCATATTTTCTAGGGTCCTGTTAAAAAGAAAAAATATTTCTATATATAGGCCTATTAAATACACAATTAACTACGTAATTTTCAAAGCTATTTTTCAAACAGAACAGAAATTGAAGAATGTATAGTTTTAGTGACCAATACCAAATAGTCATTTTTGGAGTCAATTTAAGAGCTTAATGTCAAGTGTTTCTACTTTGGCATTGCCCTACTATAATTGTATATTCAACTTGCTAAATGTTATTTTTAAAACAACTTAGTAATTTTAGCAGTTGCAGTGCAAGGATGGTTTATTTATGATAAACGACTTAGAATTCATGTTATTTACTGATGGTGGGAATTGCATGAGGGATCCCTTAAACAAGTAAATAAGGTAGTTAAAGAAGTTTATAGTGTAGACTTGATAATGTTTTGAAATGGATTTTAAAACACTCATAATGATCTACCTTTGAATCATCCTTTGGATTGTCATTGTTGTTTCCAAGCAGTCCTACAAGTTGGTTGAACTTGTATCCATTAGTGTAAAACAAACAGTAGAAATCCCTGGTGTTGCATATGATTTTCAACTTGTAAGGTGTAGTCACTTCAATCAGATTAAACTGTCTAGTTATACGAATGTTTCTGAAAGAATGCGAGTTCGCAGTTTTGTTTACTTCAAACTTTCAGGTTGATATCTTTAAACATTTTAATTAGAGAGACTGCAAGTGGACGAACCTGTTCCAACTTTCAATGGGAAAGTATGTTTGAAGCGTTTGGTTAATGACAATATGATCCGTTTGACCAATTGTCAAACTTAATTCGGGGAAGATAAAATGTACTTTAAAGTCGTGGTAGTAAATGCTGAATTTCAGCTCCGCAAAATCGTGGCTCAATAAATAAGTGCAATTCTCCGACATGAGTTGCTGGAGATGCACAACTTTGCCATCAAAGGTGTAAATGTCCCCTGTACCCACCAAGAGGGCGTGGCGCGTGTATTGCTCTTCATAATATGGATTTTCCTTGAATCTGTTAAGCATCCTAATAAATGACGGACTAAACTGCAATGGATAACGCTGAAACGAAAAAAAAATTCAGGTTTGCAATTAGATGTCATTGCATTAACTATTGCATGCCTGTGCAGTAAATGTACTTCATCGCAAAAAAAAAAAAATTGCTAAAGTTTAGGCATTAATGACCAAATTAGGAGTCCAAAAAAAGCATTACATTGAAATGCGTCCAATAAACTGGCAGCAAGGTTTTTGTGACATAGCTTCTTCCTGGTACTGGCCCTGTCTTGTACCAATGGACCGAAACATAATCAGTTATCATGAGGTAAAAGTCACTAAACCAAGGGAAACTCTTGTGAAAATAGATGAACGGCGGAACAAATTGAGAACGAAGTCT
Source organism: Xestoiulus laeticollis (assembly GCA_034698905.1). Taxonomy (NCBI): domain Eukaryota; kingdom Metazoa; phylum Arthropoda; class Diplopoda; order Julida; family Julidae; genus Xestoiulus; species Xestoiulus laeticollis. Next base: position 16,564 of record JAQGCC010000564.1, read on the forward strand.
GGTCCAACAGAAATCTATATTCAATAAAGAATGAAGATAAGCAATAAGGTATCGAAAATAACCATAAACTGGAAAACAAGCTGATTATTCACTGACATGATGTATTTTGGTTGGTTTGTGATGATCCCAAAGAGAAATGCTCTATAAGATTCTTGGCGACAAGTGGGACGAGATCAGTACTGTTTTTTATATACACATTGATTCTGTTAAAGGGATATACAAAATATAATGGTGTCCATGTCATGTAGTTGTACATGGCTAAGGCTGTATTTTTCCACTGCAAGATGGGAGATTCTTGTCCGGATTGCTGGAGATATTTGCGGAAGGCGGTTTTCATCTGTAAAAACAAAATGGTGCAAATGTAATTATTGTTAACTTATTGCATATGCACGTTAGGATGTTACTTTCCTTCCTGGTTCTTTCTGTCATGTTGGCGTCAATTTCGTTTAGAATTTTTCGATTGTAAATTACTGTTTTGGCTAGCTGTTGAGGGTTCTCTAGAGACCACTCGATTTGCCCTACGAAATTCTCTGAATCTGGCTGCAATTTTAACAATATACATAGTTAGATAGAACTAATCCTTAGACACTAATCAAGGTTCATCTTCAGGAATTCTTTAAAGATAATGTTATAGTACTATCTTTTGCATTTAAATTATTACTGCAGAATTCGTTTATAATTCCCGGTGGCGTATGATCCTTTAGCATAACTTTTTCAAGTACAAAAGGATATTGTACGCCACCACAGGATGCTGAACTCGAATAAGGCTAATTACATCAAATGTACAGCTTGATTGATAGCAAGTATCCAACGTCAATCGTGTGGCATTCAATTCCGTACGTAAATAAGTGGAAAATATATCGGTTTCATTTATCCTTAGTTCAAGGTTTGGCTTGTTATTGGCCTGTGAGAAATTAGCATTCCACTCTATGTTGGGCATAAAATCATGGTTCTGAAATAAAAAGTTGATATTTTTAATACTTTTTTTCCCATTTTTTATGCATTAACCTACTTCAGATTTGTCAATCATTACAGCATTACCTTTGTTTTTAAGCGAAACAAGTGAGTATACCCATTGTGCCAGCTAGCTTCTCCAGCAACTTCAGCAAGCATATGTACCATATGTAATTTACATTTCTTGTCTGCAATTACAACTGAAATGGAGCATGTAAAATAATTAAGATCAATGTGCTGCTTTTATACTGCAATATTATGCTATTTTCACATTTCAAAATTTAATATTTAGTTTTAGCTGGAATTTGAATTTCATAGCAGTCATACTGTATTTCATTAAGTAAAATTTGTTATTTGCAAAAAAGATTGCAATTGAAATCCTTATTATTCTGCAGGTGTAATTCAAAGGCATATTTATAAAGTACATAAAAACTTGGAATCTTTTCATCATAGAAAGAAAATAGCGTTTTTTTGTGACCGTCTATAGATTTATTTTAACTTGTACAGCATTTTCTTGCCAATTACTCATGGGGAGGATGTCATTTATGGGGTTTTGAACATTAATGACTAGTTTTTTTTAGAGTGAAACGGAAAAAAAATCATTGTGTTATTTCAAGCATTCTTTGCTAGTCATCAAGCCTCAAACTTAACTAAAAATAGATTTTGTAGTTACCTTTGAAGTCCACTTCCAACATGGGCTCTGTTGGAGACTGGGCAGTAATGTTATAAACCAATATAAAGTCTGTAATATCTATCACCAGCTGACTGTTCCTCTTGTAGACGTCCGAATTCAAAGACTCTGTTATGTATATTCGTCCTTCTTTCCTGATGGCAGCTTTTACGTTGAATGAATACTGAATTTTCTTCTCATTTGGCAAATGGACGAGAGCAGTCCAAAGCAGTACTTCTGAGTATAGGATGCCATCATAGTTCAATTGTCCATCAATTAAGATATCACTTGTAGGAATCCGTAGGGCATAATCTCGTCTGTATCTAAGGAACAAACAAATAAAATAATTTAGATGTATACTTGCATGTTGTAACTGCAATTTCGAATTTCTTACATATTTTTGGGTTCCATGACATATGTTGGAGTTGTCAGGAAATAGATTTCAAAAGGGCTACCCTGTATGCTATCTGGGCAATACTGAAAGTGTAAACTAAATTCTCGGTTAGCTATCTGAGAAAAGGGTGTTACACAATTGTCACATGTAATCCAGTTGGTGTTTAAAACGTCACGAACGCCAAAACTCAGTTTGACTGAGCTGGTCAATGAAGCGAAGTAGTTTGAATTTTGCGATGTCCACCATTGCACGTTCTAAAATGGACATTGGTGATTTTACTACACCTTTGGTGCTTTATACCAAGGGAATTTGTGTGTGGTCCAATGGCAATACTTACAGTTTGGCCTATATAGGGCCACAGAACTTCTCTCCTCAGAATGATTGTTAAGTTTTTACTATAAGAACTATTATAATTGTGGCTGTTTGAAACCTGCATGGCACACGAAAACTGCGGCACCGTTATATTTACATCTAGAAATGTTGTTTTTATGCCAACTTCATATTTGTGCCGTAGAGTGTTGGTCAGATTAAAAAAATCCTGAAAATGAACAGCACCGTGTGTGATTAAAATAATGCAGTAGAATAAACTGCATCAGTTGTTCATATGAATTTATCGATATTATGTGCGATGGCTTTAAATAAGTATATTACAAGTTTTACCAGAAGTTTGTGGGAGGCTGGATCACTGGAAGAAATGTTTAACTGGAAAGTCCTTGTAAAGTTTTCAGTACTATCAGGTGTCAGAGTAGTTCTTAGAGTTGTCAATGTGTAGATTCTTTTTGGCAGTATGATAGTGGTGTAGGATTCCTCAGGTATTAGACCACGTGGATTAGAGTGCCTCACTTCCTGTTGGATGTTAACCGATGTTACATCTTTGTTGTCCCAGAACATATCTTGGTTAACGCTGGCTTGCACCCAAGATGCTGATGCAGTAGTTTTCATTCTGAATTGAATTATTTACATGTTTAAACCCAACTTCATTTATCATAATGTTTATATAAGCATTTCCGGAAATCAATTAATGCCGTTTGTTTTACAAAATAATTATAAATCTGCTAAAAAATCCTGGTCTAGTTTACTTGCCTTTGATAAGTAAAAACCATATCAGAAAATGTTGTTTGTGGAAATTGGTGACATTTATGTTTAAACTCATATGAAGCTGTATGGCTCTTGTAGCTGTATGTAGTCTCCAAGGTTTTAACATTAGCAAGTTTGCTGCTTAAATTTGCTCTTAGATGACTATTCATCTTTGATTCGACAAGTTTTTCTTCAGATATTTTTTTCTGGATAGACAATTAATAGCATTCAGTTTGTGAGCAACATTTCTAAATTTGGATTCCTTGTTCAGTCAATATAGATATGCTATGTTTACCATGTACTCAACATGCACAGTTTTCCAGGGATGGATGGCCAAGTCTGCCTTGATATGGACACCATCTTTTTTCAGAGGTTCTTTCGTTACCAGAAACCGGAATGAGGGCAGGATTGGCACTGCTACTTGTGTTTCAAATTCCCCTTTAGCAGAATTTACTTTGTGGGACATCTTAATCACAGGTTTAAAGAATCCACTAATTGCATCTGCAAAATAGGAAACAAGAGTTAACTAAATGGAATGTATACGCCTATGATGAAGGGTGACATTGAGTTGACCTACCAAAACTCATATGTATAAGACAAGTCAAACTAACCACGGCTTTTTAACTCTGCTTCAAATAAATACGCGCTCCTGTTGAACACGCGCTCCTTCAACCCAGCTGTAAACTGAAATGCCACTTTGTGTCTGAAATATTCAAAGCATAATTGTTAGGCCTATAGCAAATGTTTCTGTACGTTTGACAATACTTTGAAAACTCACTTTGCAATGTAGTCTGTTGTATAATTCCAATGTGAATTACCAGCAAGCAACGTGCATGCTCTGTAATAATCTCCCAAGACATCTACGAAAGTGTGACTGTGACATATCTTAAAACCAGTGATTGGAGCCATTTTATGTGAGCACCAGTTTTCATTCATTCGAGTTTCATTATACTCTGCAGTATCATTGTCAAAATACTTGTTCGTCAAGGAAAGCGTTCTCCTGCAAGAAAAGGAAGATTAGGGAATTTCTTGAGTACAACTTCAGTATGAATAAATGCCATTTGAAGGCTCATTACTTGAAGCTAAGCAGTTGCATGGGTCTTTGGGGAAGTTCCAGATGAACTTGAACATTTTTTTTCTTTAAGTTCCAACTTAAATCAACGGTTGCCCCTACTGAGGTGGAAATACTGGTAAACATTTGGGCACCACAACTGGTAAATGTTGGTAGATCTAGGTGCATGCCTTGTTTCATGGTCCCAATACCACTGAAATGGAAATATTCTGTTAGATAGGCTTCCCTACAAAATATTAGGGTCTTAAAGATGCTGCCTTGGAGAGCTCAAGGATCCAAATTACGAATCGAGAAGAGCCTTTCGTAGACAGGATGCTCATGCCACGTTCTGTTGTATATCGAAATACTGTTCGGTGATCGATGGTTTATGCCTTTAAAAAAATGTTTTTAGAAACTTCTCTCGGCTGCATACCTGAAACTGCCGTCAATTTTAACTTTGCTATCCCCTGATTCAGCGTTGCTTGCTGATACATCCAATTTCTGGTTATTGATCAAATAAGCATCTAGTGTCCACCGCAGTGGTAACCCTGCAAGGGTTGGAAATTCTGCTGCTGCTTCAATGGCTTTCCAGTAGTTGGATCTGGTGTTGTGGGGAGGCGAGAATCTTTGGTACAGGTCATGCAAGAATTCGTTCTTTGCCTTGCTGAAGTCTTCCATTGTCATTGGTGCTAGAAAAGTGAATTGTCACTAATAAGCAAGGTTAACATGTAAGAGCTGTTTTTGGATTTTTCTGTTGATGAATGCGAATTATAAGAATTGATGTTACCATGCAATATTAAGTCAATCTTGAAAAATAGTTTGTTGTCATTAGAAAACTGGAAATGCCTAATTAATGACATACCAAAGGATCCATACTGGAACATGATATCTTTTTCTGTGGTACTATCTGGTTCTGCTTGAACACGCTCATTGTGTAGATTGACCAGGGTTTGCAGAATTGTTTCATCAATATTATTTGGGAAATCTCCTTTGGATACATGGTCACGTTTCTGGCTCATTTTAGCTTTCTGAAGATATTCTTGGGCATTTTGGTACATGTGGTAAAATGTATTCATATTGAGCTTTTCACTGCCTGTATAGTCGACCATTTTTTGTACCATGCCCATCACACCTAAAACCAATGACGGTAAATAATTTGTATGCTTTAGTTTTTAAAAAGAATAGCAAAATTTTGCACGTGTGTTATGTCTCTTAATTTCACAAAAACAAGATGTCATAAAATGAAAATTTGCAAAAGCGAGCTTACCTTTAGTTATCATTGAAATATGATTTCCTTTGAAAATTTGACCAAAACCATATGCCTGATTTTCGAGAAGATTTGCATATGCAAGGTAACTGTCCTCGTTATGCAAACTGGTGGAGTTGAATTTATATCCAATTACTTTTATTATATCTCGTAGAATAGGAGAAACTATTTTGTAACTTGTTTCTTCGTATTTTGAAAAATATCCCTCATCGAATTTTAAATCCTCGTCAAGCTGAATGCCCCATGGAATTTGCTGATCAAGGTCCTCCCAGAGTCCAGGGGCATTTTTTTCTTCTGGAATTGCTTTGAACAGACTGGGGTTGTGGACCATTGCTTCACGAATTGCTTTTATAAACCTGTAAACGTCAGTTAATCAAATTGCCTTAAGTTTCTACAGTTTCAAAATCGATACTTCATGTATTCAATGTTTACTCGAGTCTGCTGGGATCCCATGTCTTTGCAATTTTTCTCATGTGAGAAACGATTAATGTCCTCAAGTTGTTGTAATGGTAGTCAGTCTGGATTTTCTCCAGCAGTTTTAAAATGTCGGCCACAAGATTCTTTCCTCCAAACTTTTTTGCCAAAATGATGTAAGCCGCTGCATGATCTTCGTGCTTCAAAGCTGGATTATTCAAAATTTTCAAAAGAAATACGTACAACTTAAATGATGGTTCCATGTTACTGGTGGCCTGAAATAGGATAGCATTCCTTTACTTTCAGGAAACATGAGTTTTTTATACCATGAAATTGTCTTAATTGGCACCTGGATTGCTAAAGAACTAGTGGACCAATGAAATTTATCAATTGTGGTGCAGTTAGTACATTTGTGAAGCAGATGTGATGCAATGGACCAACGCAATTTATCCTCTGTGATGCAGTTATTTAACATGTAAGGATAACTGAAATTGAACGTTTGAAACAAAGGTCCCAAGTTTCTTATGGCCTAAATAAAAAAAAAGCTTTTTCTTTAGTTCCACTTGCACTTCTGAAAGTGTTTAAACTGCTGGTTTCTGCATGGTTTCCGTACTTGCAATGCTGCCCTGACGTCTGCATCTTTAAACCCATATGCAGGGGCACAGTTTTCATCAATTGGTTTCAGAATTAGCTGTACAAATTCTCGTAATGTTGGAGGAATCTGAATAACGATATTACGAAGAGATAAAGCAATTGTAAAAGAGCATGTATGACATGTTGAACATACTTGTAATAATAGCTGCAGTACATGCATTAACATTTGAATTTAAAATAATTACATTAGATCCAAAAAAGGCCTTCTGTTTATTCCAGAAATCTTGGATGATAGTTGCCAATGTCGTTATCAGAAAACTATCGTCTGGTCTAAGCTTAGCAATCTCCTAAAAATCAACAAGTTTGCAAAACGTTAATGTATTTATTGCTATATGCAGTTCATTAGTTAAAAGGATAACTTGCCAAAAATTCCTGAATGTGTTCAAGATCGTTGATGTTTGCTTTTGTCCACGCTAAAAAAATGAAATGCAAGTCAGTTTTACTGACGACGTGCTTTAGGTATTTGGGATTCCAAGTTAGCATGGTTCGGAAAGCCCTAGTGCATGCGGCCGTGTTGCATTGAATTAAGGCATTTCTCCATATTAAACCTTGCTGGATCTAAAACCCATTATAATTTCATTAGCAACGATTGGATTGATTTTTCATCTCAAATTTGGTGCAAGCATAATTGCGTTATTTGTTACCTCTTCATTTTTTGTATCAATAAGTGTGCATTCTAAAGTATTCCAACACTTTGTGTAATCTGTTTTCAACACTGACAAATCTGGAGATTGTCTCAGGAGATCAATCAACCGGTCGAATTTATTTGCAGTTTCTGGATCGATTTCCTTTTCTGGATTAGTTGACAATTCTGATAACAGCTTGGTCACTAGAATTGACACATTCATTGCATGAATGATACAAACTGTTGTCAGTTATGTAAATAAGGCTTCCACTCATTTAATAAATATTGCAATAAGCAGTGATCAGATTCAGTGTCTTAGTTTTGTGTTACCTATGTTTACGAATTGCTCCGGATTTTTAGTTGGTTTTGGAACCCTCTCGTATTCATATTGAATATCTTTTCGGTGGTACTTTGTCAGATTAAGTTTGTTGTTTGTTGGTGTTGCTAACTTCCTTTCCTCCACCAATGTTAAGTTTGTTCTGAAAAGATGTGTAATTGCCAACATTTAAACTTTTTTTTTGGATGCTTGATATTGATTTAATGAAGTTTATCTTACCCGATAAACACTTCAACCTCTTTGGAAAAATATTTTTCTGATCTTACTAATACTTTGCAATGTTCGCTGCATTTAACGTCATCCAAATTTCCTTTAGGGTTATAAATATATGAGCAACTTACTTGATGACTTATAAATTGCATATAAATTGTACTCTGTAAGAAAAATAAAACATATCTCAGACTTTTTCATATTGAAACAAAATTGTCACATTATTATTAATTTATAAAAACTTAAATCTTAAAGGTTTTCAAAGCAATTGATTTTGTAAATACTGCCTCATACCGTGTTCCATATTAGAGACATGGGACTATAAGGCCAATCAATTCTACTTGGAAAATGACATTGGCTCATATCCTTGTAGATCCACCATTCTGAGTGAGACTTGTAGTATGTTACTGGACAGGTACCATGAACATCAGTTCTCTTCTGCATAAGAAATTTTTTGTCAAATCTATTTTAAAGTGAAAATTGAAATGATCAAAAATTATCATACTTGGTGTATAGGTTCGTTCTGATGATTTGATGGATATCTTTTAGCTAAAAGAGCTGATATTATCCCTCTTTTAAAATTCAGCAAATTTATTGGTTCATCTTCATGAGCAAAGACCTCTTCTACTATCCCATTAAACATCGTAAACAGAACAGAGTAGCTGAAAAACAATGTAACTGCATATCAGTGTTCATGAAAATACAAACGATAACAAGTCCCAGGAAACTAATTATTTTTCAAAATTTTTGTTTTTCTATACATTATATTTCTCGTAAATTAACATTTTAAGAATTCAGCATTTTAAAGGAATGTTGTTTACCGTGCTATTGCAGTTGAGAATTCAATGGATTTGATAAGTTGTTGGTCTTCTCTTTGTTGTTTTAGGTGACAACTAGTCACCTTTTTTATTAAAAAAAAAATTGTAACAAAGTCAGGTATTTAGGGACTGGATAATAAACTTAATATTTTCTGTCCTGTATCTATCTTGACATACATTCAATGTATATCCACATTTTCCATCAACATCAAGTTGAATATCACAAATAATGAAAAATCCTGATTTTCCTGTAGTTGTGATTGGAGCGTGAGATGTAGCGTCCACCTCATAATTAAATAAGTAGGTTTTATTGGGACGAAAATGCTCTTTCTCTAAATTGCATTTAGATTTAGGTGGAATCGTTGTTTTATCTGCAATATATTAAAAACAAAGGGGTTATCCATGGCATGTGAAATTACAATTCACATCTAGCTATTTTGTCTAAAATCATGTATTAAGATTAGTTTTGGGAAACAAAACAAGACTGATTTTTTGGTTTTTTATTACTAATTTTGAAGTAGGAATGGTCTCAAAATAGATTTTAGTAATCCCCCTATATCCAATTTTACCTTGGACTTTTATCTCGGCATATCAGCATTGACTTGAATTACATTTATTTATTACAGTTTACTTAATTTATTTTTAAATGACATGGCAGTTCAGACTAAACACGACATTAAGCCGAACAGTAATTTACTAATTTATGATTTTTTAATAAAACATGGGAAATTTCGTTGCTGTTGATACTTTTTGTTGTATTTTTGTATCTCAACGACTAGACACGAGTAAGCCCAGGCCTACTGATTTTTTTAGGTAATGGATGTGTTGGTAGCAAATACAAATTGTACATTCAATATATAGGGACATAGTTGGTTAACCAATTGAATATTTTGGCCTCAATCTCAAAACACTATTATAATTTTCTTCTCGGTTGAAAATTCAAGCATCAAGTGGTTTTGACTAGTCATTCATTGGCAGATGGTTTTTGTGACTTTTGTTGGCAATAAATGGCGTACTTATGTAATTTTATGTCGTGGTCGACTGACACTGACCCTGGGGCACTGTAGTAATTCAAAATAAACAGGCTCATCACTCACTCCGAACGTGAATTTCCTTGAAAATGTGGTCGGAAGCAAACAATGGCGCATCCATTTCTACTCCACAAGTATAGGTTCCATTGGCGTCTGAAGTATTGATAGTAAAAGTCACTTTACGATCATCTGACTTTTCCATCTGACAAAGACAAATAAATTGAAACGGTCATGCAAGAACATCGAAATATTTTACAAAGCATTGGGGAATTATGATTATTGAAATCTCGTACATTTACAGTAAATCTGTCATGGTAAAACGCCTGTCCAGATGGATTTTCTCTTGGAGAAAACCGATAAAATTCCATGTTGTGGTGATACCACTTTATGGAATACAATACATCATTGTTGGTATCATAATGGCAAGTTAACGTAATTTCACTACCGACTTCAGGGTGATCTGGTGCGGTGATGTTGAACATCTTCAAACTAATTACTCCTGCAAAAATAAGTACATGTAATGATACTTATCAGTTGGTACCATAGATAAATGACTACTATATGCATGCAATAAACAAATACCTGACGAACAATAGTGTTATTAAATTAATTTCTGTTATTTTTACAAAATTGTTATATGCAAAATTTGCAAGTACGTATACATGTATGTGCTGTATGTTTTGAACTTTGTAGTTGCTGCAGTGTATATGCATTTATTCATGTGTTTTCTCTTTTTATAGGCTCTGAAGAGTAATAATGTGCAAATTTAGGATCGTGTTCAAATTATGACGCGTTCTTCATCTTAATCATGAGGCACATTCGTATAAGGTATATGGTTAAAGCCATTATATTAAATACATGTATGTGTTATTTATATTGAAATTTTATTTTCACATAAGACTCTTTCAACGACACTTTGCCCAAAGTTTTCGTACATGTATTATACGAATCACATCCAGTATAGCATTTGATGGCGATCGACCTTTGACATTCGTGAGGACCCATTAAAAAAGCACCGCACGATTTTGCAATAAAATTTAGATAAATGTTTTGCGCTATAGATAAATTTCACGGTGAAATACCCTTGTCGTTCAGAAGTTTTTCCCCAAAGAAGGAAGATTTGTACGTGATGACTCGTACCACATCATTTTTATGTTAGACATTTGGAAAAAAAGATAATTTTTAAAGTTTTATGAACGATGGGAAATTTTGAAAACGTCTGTCAATTTCAAATTTTAGTCCTGCACGTTTAATGTAATCTTATTTTGAACTCGTCGAATATTTTAGGGGGTTTCAAGAGTTTCAAAACTGCTGTTGATAAACCACATACATACATGTACTGTTTTTAAAAAAAGGATGCAACTTACCACATATAGACCCTAAAAATAAGAAGAATAACAGCTGCAACTCGATGTGTTGCATGGTTATTTGTATACCGATTCAAAATGTCATACATGTGGTGTGAACTGAAAAACAATCAATTTATACCCAAACGATTTGTCGTAACTAACTAATAAACAAACTGATTGCAGCAACAAAAAATAAACTAGCACCATAATCCAAGAAATATGAAAGCAAAGTTTAAATTCCATTTAATTTGTATTTCAGACACTTAATATGATTTGGATAATATATCATAGAGAGTATATTTATTAATCCGTCGTGCTAAAGGGCAATTGATTCCATTAAGATTGGGAGATATACATGTGGAGACAAAGTATGACTTACACCTACATTTTTATCTACGTACATGTACACTGTACATGTATAACACGAGTATATGAACATGTTTACTATTCTGTAGTTTGCTATAGAAAATAAACTACATTTCATGGTATTATGTCCTTGAAATGTCCATTCCAATAATTTATAGCCTATATAAAACAGTGCAATGATCTTGTTAATGACATGATTTCATATGAAGCTTATGAAGAAAACAACCGTTTAATTACACGAATTTTGATGAAAATCCATCTTATAGTGACCGAAATTCTTGGACTTCCCTTTCTTAATTATTTCGTATCAAATCAATTTTATTTAAAAATAACTTTATTTTCCAAAATATCTTATTGAAAAGCGAATGTAGGCTAATGCTTTTATTTTTCGGTATTTTGCTGTTTTCCCCCCAACTAACATCAATGCGGCTGAAATTCATTTTGTTTAGCCTACGTATTATTATAAATGACTGTTTTTTAAATGGTTTGATAAAGCTGTTTCGTAGCCTACTGTTTTTGTAGCCTACAGAACTATTCCAGTGATCATGCCTATTAATGGAATTAGTTACATTATAATTATTGTTTGAACTACATGTACAATTGGCTGTTGAATTAGTTCAATGTGACGTTTATTAATGCATTGAAAGTTAGTTACAATTCATCAATTATTTAAATTCATTTCTACGACAAACGTTTGTCATATAAAACACGAAGAATTATTAAATCATAATAACGCTAACATCGAATTGTTATAAAAGTTATTTTTGTTATTTTAAAATGTAATGGAAAAGCTTATGCAAATCGAATCATATCGATGCAGGGATTTATCCTTTTAAACAGTTTGAGTTTTATTTTTTTATCTTGCTCTTCGTGTGGTTAAAATCGTACAAGGTTTTACTCAATTCTTTATCAAGAAAATTCGTTTAGTAATGCCGAGAAACATAGTTTATCTTCGAATGCATAATCATATTTGATTTCTTCTACTACAATATCTTACTTCGCAGTAAATCTCGAAGTAAACTCACATGATTGGTGTTGACAATGGATTACTTCTAGATCAGCGCTGTTATGAGAACACATACATTGACGACATTGGGAAGCTCGTTTTTCTCCATTTCCATATATTTTTGATGCAATTAACTTTGAAAGGTCTTTCGACATATCACCACTTTCAGCAAGTTTTGAAACCTGCCAAATTGAACCTTTTGTAGCAGCAGCCAAGGAAGTCAACACACCCTGTGACAGTGAAAACAACAATGCAATCCATTAATATAAAATAAATGACCAATACCATCATTTGGATGCATCTGGTCATTTTGACCATACTAAAGCGTATCTAATATTGTTTTATCTGCTATTTATGTCAGGTCGCAAATAATTTGAATATGCATGGTATTTTCAAAACCAAACCACAAATACAGATATATGTAACACATTTTCATAACGTATTAACAGATTTCACAAATTTTACCTTTGGTAAATCCTTCTTTATTTTTGCATCGGCGAAATCGTAACCGTCATTCACCATTACGTATTCTCCAAAATCAGAAAATAAGTGCAAAGTACCACTGGCATATAAGAGATTTTCTGCAAGTTTTCGAATGAGAAACCCTTGAGTTGCACGCTGAAAATAAGCAATTCGTGGGTTTAGTGTTTTGCCATTACAAAGCTGGTTTTCCACAATTTGTCTCTGAGGAAAATCTAAATTATTAAGTCTGTATATGAAGACTTACTGGGTCTAAAGGTGTTATCACAATAAATACGTGATGAGATTTTTCTCGGAGCGGGTAGTAGTCAACTGCATGTTCAACTGCTGCCAGTGCTGAATTTTCACTGTGTTGATGTGATCCACCGAAAGTCAATGATTTTAATCCATGGATAACAAATTCATCATAGGTTCCAAGCAGTTTTCTAATTATGCATAAAATGAAAACAATAAGATTAAACTAAAGTTTTTCATTTTAATCGTTTTCATCATAATTGAAGGATATTGGCATTGGCTATGGATCTTGAATTTAACTATAACGACTAATGTACCATAGATTAAGTAGATAGATTTTGCATGCCCATTACCCATTCATAACATGCTGACGAGGCTTATACCGATAGCCTTTGCCTTCATATCCGACTAGACCAAAAGAAACATTAGCTTGTCCAACTGATTGCCATTGATGAACGATTGCATCTGCCAATTTCTTTACAACTGAAAAAAAAAATCATTGCAATCACTATTGTGACAAACAAACAAATCATGCACATGTTCATAAATGTTCCATTATTCACGCATACCATTTGTAACTTGTTCATGATGTTCCCAATATGCCAAGTTAACTATGAATATGGCATCAAGTCCATCATCCACTTTACTATCCCAGTAAGAGTTAAAATTATGACCTTTTTTGTAACAGTCTTTGTACCCTAAGTAATTTAAAGAAGAACAATTGTTTGTTTATGCTATAGTAATAGTATATACTTGTAATGCGAGTGAAGGCTGTGTTGATGGAGGGAAACTTTGAAGAAACCATCAACTCTACTTTTTTATCTTTTCATATTGTAGATTACTACAATTGATTGTATTGTATTGCTTTTTTTGGTTAGTTTTGTGTACTTACTTAGCGGGCTTCTCCCGACAGGGACGTTTTTGGCACTGCATAGTGCCAAATATTCATCATATAAACAGTGATGACTGTTAATGTTGCAAGTACGCTGCGTTGACAGAAAGTCAATGGGTGATATAATACTGTGACACGGTAACGTTGGGCTTTCATCATCCCAAAAGGTTTCCGGCTTGTAGTACCGGTAGTACTGAGAAAAGTTGGCAGGCACATGAGTTTGAATTTCGGCGTTTCTGCAATAAATTTCTCCAGATAGCTCATGAGAAATTTCCTCCTGAAAATATAAAATGGGTGGGCGACATCAAATGAGCGGAAAGATACACGTAACAAAAGTAATTTAATTATTCAAACATATTTACATTTGAGTCATCTATGGGGTTGTAATTGTTGTTGCCCAGGAATCCAATTAATTTGTTCGAAGTATGCTCGTTTGTGTAAAATATGCAATAAAAGAGCTCGATTTTGCAAATTACTTTAATGTGGTATGGCGTGTTCAGGTCGATCAAATCACCTTGTCGCGAGACCTGGATTTTTCTGCGAGGAAATTACCAATTCAGTACAACGCTTTTCTCTGCTGTTTTTATAAGATGACATAAACAGTTTACAATTATCTTGCGTAACTTTACTTACTCGTTCCAGTTTGCAAATGGCAAATCAACACTTGAAGTCCCGTTTATCACTACAGTTCCATTGGCACTAATGGCCAATCTAAGATCCGGGAAGAGAAAATGAACCCAGGAATTTTGGTAGTAAATGGTGAATTTCAGTGTTTCAAAATTGTGACACAGCAAATAGGGGCAGCTTTGCAGAAAATGTTCATTCTCCGGGAAAATGATTCTGCCATCGAAGGTGTAGACATTTCCTTTGCTCGAGAAAAATGCATGGCGTGTGTAGTTTTCGTCTTGAAAATTTTCGCGATAACGTGCCGTGCCTATACTGGTGAATTTTTCTTTCAATTTTTGTAGCTTGCCAATGATGGTTGTACTCCATTGCAAAGGAAATCTCTATAATAAACAATTGTATTGGAATCATAGTTATTGTTTTTTTTACTTAGTTACCCTTATAATATCATACATGCAATTATTTTGTTCTTGCTCAAGTATGGATTTAGCTTTATTAACGTTTTGGTTTATAACCCTCCGGAGGAATATACATGTACTTGTTGTGAGGTTCATATTATCAAATCAAATTTTCTCAACAGCTTACATTGAATTGTGCCCAGTAGACAGGCAGTTGGGTTGTATCTACGAAGCTTTTTCCTTTAACCGGCCCTGGTGTGTATATATTGATTCTGTTTACTAGATCTTGAATGGAGCTTATTAAAAGGTCTTCAACTTCGTATGCACACCAGGCTGTAAAAATGAAATAAGACTCAATGTAAAAAACAAATTCATTATTACTCATGTGGTTCATTCATATTATATGTAAGTACGGTGCGGTTAACTTACAGAAGCTACTTGACTGATAGTGCACGATGGGGCCAAGCACATAGTGCTGACCAGCAGATGAAACGGAATGTATGATAAAGTCGGAGATGCCCATCAAATTCACAATAAGTTGTTTAGTAAACGGTACAAAAAACTTCAACGCTTGTTTGCCTGCTTTTTTGAACGTATTTGATGCAGTTGTAATTGCTTTTTTAAATGGAGATTTTTCAAATGCAGGCCTTGCAACATATTCTTTAAGTTCCTTGACAACCTGTCGATTTAATCAATAAAGTGTGTGCATTTTAAATAATTTGTAATAACTATAGGCAGCTCTACAGAGCTGCCTAGTTATGTTTCTTGCAACATTATTTTTTTAACACAATAGCCTATTTGTACTTGACACACAGTTCTCAGTACCTTTGTGATTCTGTTTTGTAAAAGATCCCCAACGTAGTTTAATGACTCGGCATTGTAAATTACTGTCCTGGTGATCTTCTCCGGATTTTCCAATGATAATTCGACTTTGGAAATAAAGTTTTCTGAATCGGGCTGAAAAGCATCTACGTTTTAGATTTTTGGAAGGCAAGCTAGCATATGGAAATGCTGGATTTTCAATGAGGTTTTCCTTAATAATCGCAATCTTCCGTAACTGTTACACTTAAATAATTAGAATACCCCAGAGGTGATGCAGTTCTCGTGGTGGCAGATGTGGAATATAAGTCTAGTTGCATTCAGTTCCGTATGGGCGAAAATATAAAATACTTCTGAACTATCAGGGAGGTCAATCTTCATTGTAGTTCCTTGTTCATCGTTGGGATAGTTTATTTTCCATTGCATGTTCGGCGCCAAGTTCAGGTTCTAAATAAAGTAATCATTTGTTGGATTAAAATTATAGTGGCTCAGCATATCAATCTTACATGTTCAACTACTGTAGTTCACATATTACCTTGCTTATAAATTTTATGATATTCCTAAATCCATTTTCAATGTTTGAGTCCATGTCTATAACCATGAATTCATTTTGCATCTTCATTATAAATTTCTTGGCATCAACCCTCACTAAACGGAATGTAGAAGAAAATACAATAGTGTCATGGCATCCGATAATTTGTATTAAAAAACAAACGGAAATACATGAAAGATAAGATTGCTAATTATACAGAAATGTATGTTGTGCAGTTTAATTCTGTTTGAAAATACTATAAAAACGAGTGGCACTCACGTGTCATGTTCATAGCCAACATGGGTTCAACCTGTGAGTCTGATGTAATATCTACATTTATATCAATCGGCCATGGAACAAGTTCCTTTTCGACATGTTGTTGAAGTGTCAGCTGCATGTTGCCTTTGTAGGTGTCTGAATTGAGTTGCTCGAATATATGCACATGGTATATTTTTTCATCAACAAGATCCGATATGTTAAAGGTGTAATGTGCTTTATCGTGAGGAGATAAGCCAAATTTAGCCTCGTAGCGAAAGTTTTCTATTGGACTCGGATTTGTGTTATAGGTCATTGTGGAATCAAATCTGTAATTCTCAGTTGGTATGCTTATCGAAAAATGACGTCTTAGTCTATTTAATAATAAATTAATCGTACATTAAAACTGCGAAATAGTGACATTGGCTATTATAGTAAACTTGGGTAAAGTTTTCCATTACTTTAGCGAATTTATGTTTTACCAACATAGTTTTCTTTAGGGCTCTGAAATGCTTATTAAAATTGTAATATTTACGAGACATTGTTGTAAAACTTCACCCGAGTATACTAAAATTGCTATTACATGTAGATTGTCCTTACATGTTCAAACGATCTAATTCATGGTCTTGTGCAGACTGGATGTCAAGTTCATAACCTGTTTTTTTCCGTTCATCTTCATTATAGAAGAAATTGAGTTGAAATTCATTCATTCCAATATCACCAATGCTGATGATTGGGATCACTATGCTCCGCGGTCTGTAAGGGGCATTATCGCTAACTCGGAAGTTTGTTCGGAATGTACTGATTTTGGATTCTGAGCCAATCCTTTCATCAGCATTTTCCTTGTATAGAGCGTACCATGGATGACCATTTTCCTAATTGAAAATAAAAGAAAAAAAAAACGTTTCGTCAAAATTTGGGCTTAATCCTTTAAGGGGAAACTAAACACCCCGTTTCCTATGGGGAAAGCTCTCAGCCAAGTCAGCGACTTGTGTAATTAAAA
>JAQGCC010000565.1:0-34011 GCA_034698905.1 Xestoiulus laeticollis
AGAGGGATTGAGCGCGCCTCCCTTAATGTTAACCACATTGACAGCACTGTATGTTTTTCCAATGCATTCTCGTTAAGGTATAAATCAGTTGACGGGGCATTAAGGGAGGCGCCCTCAATCCCTCTATTAAGATCGAGCAATCTGCCATAAACGCTATAGTAAAAAACGGTACCAATAAAGGTGCAAATGAACACCTTTTTAATAGAAAGTGATAGGAACTTCGAAATGCAAAGTACCTTTTTTGGATCAAAATACCATTTGGTAACTTGAAATGCCGTTAAAAACTCGGAAACGCCCTAAGGTTGAACATATTTTCTGACAACTTCCTCCACCTGCCATCCTCCCACAGCATGACACTTCCAGTAGCTGTGGAATGCCACCATGGTTTACTATCTTTGAAAATCAATGGGTCCCTGCCAATCAGAAAGGGCACAAATCTACCTGCTGAAAAGAGAATACACATAGCAGCATCTCGACCTTTCTCAAGAGCTATTAAACATTCCCATGGCGCCTATTAAATGAGGGGAAGATTGAGATGGGTCTCGATTCGGGAGCATTACGTGAGATGGGGTTGCAGGAAATGGCTAATTAGCATGGCCGTTCTTGTTCTTCTCCTGTTAAATTGAATCGTCGTTCCGTGCTGTGGAAACGAGGCGAGGCGTAACAAGGTGTATATACCTGAGCTGGTTTTTATTGGCCGGTTGGAGGCGTCTTCGTGTACAGAGACGATAGAAGGTTCATTACCACTTTTTCTAATTTTGGACTAACTTATTGGAAGGTGACCCGTGCGGTGTGCTAAACTGGAACTTGCTTGGTGAATGGAAATCCAATCGAAACTTGAGGTTAGGACGTTTTATAATATCTCCTCTATACATACAATTGTACATGTATGTAGGACTTCCAGTATGCACTTTCCTTATAGGCAAGGTACCCACCAAGATGGTGAGCAACTATGGTGACATTGCAGCAGGCTAGTGCATGCAATTTGCCATATGCTTCAAAGTCGCCATATCACCACATGCTCACCATATTGGTGGACACTCTGTCTTACTTTGCACATCCCTTAAGATCAGTTTCGCAAACCTTCTTGAAATCTACGGTCGTTTAGGACCATAAAATGCAACTTAATTTTAATCAGGTTTTTGAAAACTGTCCATAAAGCAGAAAGTTAACACCCCTATATGTATTTTTTGAGACAGTGCAATAACTGGAAAATTGTTTCTCAACATGAAATTTCTGAAGAGGTTTATCTAAAAAAAAAACATTTCACCGTGGGAAAATGTGGAAATATAATTAACCTGTTGAAATCGAACGTCTATATCCTTTTGGAATTTTTCCATAATTACAGATTTATTAAAAGGTGCATGGCGTGTTTATGTAAAATTTTAATGCCCTAGAAATGCGGAAATAAAATCATTCAACATCAAGGGAAGCGATTTTATAAAAGTCAATTTATGTAAACTAATTTAACACTGCAGGTGTTGCATGACTTTATATGCGCCAGTTTAATTAAAATCAACG
Source organism: Xestoiulus laeticollis (assembly GCA_034698905.1). Classification (NCBI taxonomy): domain Eukaryota; kingdom Metazoa; phylum Arthropoda; class Diplopoda; order Julida; family Julidae; genus Xestoiulus; species Xestoiulus laeticollis. The sequence goes on from JAQGCC010000565.1 coordinate 1,522, forward strand.
TTTTTATGCATGGCGTTGGTCGTTTGCCTTCGTAAAGCACACTCGTATCAACACACAATGCATGGGGTATAAAAGCGCCTTGAAATATTCTGAACCCTATACACCGTAAACTTCCACCAGGACAACGGAATGCAATCTTGGCTCTTATCATAGGTTACGATGGACGCTAATAAAGCGCGGTGGGTCATGACCCCTCGCCCAGGTGTGCCCCTTCCCTTCTGTCGATGGCACATGCTGATGGTACTCTCCCCCCCTAGAATGGCTCGCGCCTATAGATCCCCCTCCCTTTGGAGGGGAAGTGCCCCAATTATCATTTAAATATCACGAGCCAAGGTGCGGACCCTGAAAACGAAGGAGGACAAGGTCTACAGAACAGTGGAATAAAAGAAGGGGTACAGTATATGTAATGTCCCTTGCATCCCACTTAAAGGCCCCATTTTGCTTCGGTTGCCATATGAGTCTCGGGCAATCGCACCTTTCCCGTTTCACCTGGGCGGAAGGCGAGACTTAGCCTGGAACTCCTTATTAGCATGCGAAAGGTGCAGGAGTGGTACCCCTCCTTCAGGGGGTGAATGGGTGGTCAGGAGGTCCGGTCTCCCATTGTGTTGTAGTCTCGCAGCTGCATGGGCAGCGCGTGCCGTCTGCGTCTAGCCTCTTTCCCTCGAAAGCCACTCAGGTGGTAAGACTCACCTAAAGTCCGAGCATTCGGGAGTTGGAGCGTGATACCTTAACGTCGGTCCTTGGGCTTTTTGGACACTCGCTATATTCCCACCACGATTTATTCATAAAACGCTTGCGTTTCCTGCGGCCGTTTGTAGGAACGTTTTTCTTTATCGTCGCATTCCGTTTCATGGATTTACCTTTTTTGTCCGATCTCGTTGTGCGTTTACTGCAAAGGTAGGAAAAGATGGATTTTTTACTATTTAAGGAGTTATTTTCACTCCTTGAAATTCGATGTGATATATTACAGTGATTACAATGAGTATAATTTAGACTTGCTATAATTGTATGTATGCATTGATGTTTTGAGGAGGTTGGCCAGATCATGCATCTGCGTGGTTAAGATCTCTGGTTCCCCAATCGTCTTGCGGTTAAGAACTACATGTATAATATTAATTTTTACATAGCTTACATAACATGTATACATGTTTTATGAAAAGATACATGTTTATTGCCACCTTCCATTAACTGTACATGTACTGCATTATTATCGCTACAAGTCGAGTTATAGTTTGTTGCGATCATGGATGCTTTAGTGTCAGATTATTTAAGGTTGAAATAAGACACAAACGTAACAATAATAATTTGTATACCTATATATGCAATACACAAAAATGCAAGTATAACATTTATTTATTAAATGCATGTTTTGACAAAAAGAAATCGTACAGAATAGTAATTAATTAAGCGGTTTGTTACAGGTGAATTTGATGAAAATTAAGGAGACACTTAAAACTTTTTTTAGAGTTTGAACTTTAGAAATATGCATTTCTAAATTTCAAAATTGAAACAGCAGTGAAATATATAAATGTAATTAAATTTAAGTCAATTTTTATACAAAATACGATAATAAAATTTCAGATAAAAAAGACTAAGACTTTAAACCATTTTGTTGTTACATTACATGTATGTTATGCACTTAGAAAATGGGAAAATCGTTTGTTTCTAAATGTGTTCGTTATGTCTTGATTATCGTTATATCCAACATCGTAGTATCCAAGCAAAATTAAACATTTAATAATTAATATATTATATGTAAAAATGGAAGTTAATAATTTTGCGTACATGTACATGTATATATAATTGGTAAAAAGACGCTATATGATCATCCCGATATCTTCGCAAGTTTGTGGAATACGTTATGTAGTAATCGGTTTAAAACTCCTATAGAAGAGTAAATTTGGATTTTATATAGCCTATATAGTGCAAGCATGCCCTGTGACTTAAGAATGTTCATTCTAAAACGATATACATGTATATGCAAAGGTTTTTCATTGTTGTATTCCAGTTTGAATGAAACACAAGCCTACTAGCAGCGTGTACCTCGAGGCGTATAGTTGTGGTTTTTATGAATTTGTGAGAAAGTTTTGGATGGTTTGATGGCCAGGCAAAAAAAAAAAAAAAAAAAAAAACAAGGACGAATTATTCATAACCTGTACCTACTGCGGGGTCAGTTATTCTCCGAATTGCTGGGTTGGAAACGTGGGAAACGAATGGGTCGATTGTTGGCGCTGCTGCGTTTGCCAATTGTGTTTGTTATCGCCTCGGTTATCCCCATGCACATACCTGAACTTCAAAGTCTAAAATCTGAGATAACGTTCGCAATTATGTGGCAAAGAATATCGGGTGAATAGCCATTCGAAATGGCCCCTTAATTGAAAACGGCATTGCATCCGAAAAGCCTTACTCTGCGGGGTTAAAATTTCAAAAAATACACTTCTTTTCATGTTAGTTTTCTAATTTTAAATTATATGTTAAAGAATTTGAGAAATTTTCGCTATTGTTTTTGGTAGCCTCGCTGCATGATGGACGAACCTGCTACAAGACCAGAAATTTAGCCATATTCAAAATATCTTAACTGCACATGGCGATTAAACGGAAATTGATGCAACCGTCTGTTACCCCTGCGGGTAACCAATACGCTATTAAAACGATCCCTATACCAAATGGCACAGCACGTGCCGACATTTTAAATTTAAGGAGAAATGGACGATAAGGTGGTCTAATTGGCATTACAATGCCAGAGGGTTTTGACATAACTGCGAGACAGCTGTTCAAATGCTAATTTCACAGCCGTAGCACGTGCTGGCGCTCCTTTATTAGGGGATGTACCCCTAAGAGGGAGCCTTTTCAAGGTGGTTTTGGTGGCACGTATTGAAAGGTGGTCATGGATGAAAGGCTATAGCAAAAGGGGCAGGTGATATATAGCCGCTCGAATAATAGCTTGTTGTTTGAAGTGGGAGCGGGGGTACCATTCCCCAAACTAAACGCTACCAGGCAGCTGATATTTAAAAAAGAGAAGAAAAAATAATAGCAATTTTCAACCTTTGACCTCATAAAGTTGCTCCCCCTAGCATTTGTTGCTATCTTCCTAGCTGAGCTCCGAAGCACTGTGTGATTGCTCGCATTCGAGGGGCAGCCATGGGGTTCTTCATGAAATAACGCATTAGGGTGTTTTGAAGTCAGCTTTTAGTTTGAATTTATATTATTTAATAACCGACTAAGCTTTTTATAATATTGGGTAGATTAATAAACAGAGGGCGAATGTTACAACAAATAATTACCGTAAATATTTGTTTGATTATTCGGGGTTTCGATTTCTGTCCAGAGATGGCGCTGCATGACGCGGTAAAGGCGCTTCAACGTAAAACCTGATAAGGTGACAACCTCTGCATAGTGACCACTTTTCATAAATTGGTTTATGTGCATACATGTATGTTTTCTTTCATAAAAATTCTCTGTGTAGTGACCACCTGTATATACAGCGACCGAATTTGGCCATTTTTTGGTTAATCCTGTCTTCTATTGGACACTAGAAATAAAATTTTGCCAAAAGCTTAAGAGAGTCAACACACTAAAACTGCTTGTGGAATTTTTGTGTGCAGTATATTTTGATAAAGTCAATGAAAATATTAATCTAATGACACAACAGGATGTTCTTTGTTTCTGACGTATACGGCATTGAATTGCTGTTCGTTATAAACAGTCATTTAGTATTGTGGGATTATCCATGGAAGAAACTAGCCGAACCATTCATTATATCGAGCAGTTCGATATACTGAGATGCTAATTATGAGAGGTGTTTTTAATATGCATACATTTTGGTCGGGACCAACCACTCTGTTCGTTATATCGAGAGCCGACTAAATTTGCATGTTTGCGATGAATCCTTGCATCCGTTAATTCCTTTAGTCATGCAAAGGCGTTCCCATGAAAAATCACTGTTTTTTTTGTACTACCTGACGTGAAGGCGCCCCAAAAAAATACCCTGAAGGTTTTTCGGCCAGAGGCAAGCGCATTCACTGTTTTGTCCGGTGGGAACCAAAATGCCTCCTCATAAATAATAATTTGCATTGAATATGCGGTTCAGAGCACTGCACCTTCCAAGACCGGCGTATTATCTTACGTCATATAGGATGGTAAAGATTGATATTACAAGAATTTGTATATTGAGTGTATACAGTGTATTTGTTACTTTCGTTTTCTATTTTTGGTCGTGCTAAAATGGTTTGCACTGTTTTATGTCTAACAATGATTTTTGTTTATTATTTTTAGTGAAGGAATATTCACCTGCCCAGAAGATAATCTGCCGTTGGATTATGCTAAGGTAAATACTGTTGATTTGACGTTGTTGTTTTCTTGTAATAGACATCTTATCTGCATTCCGATAAATTCCTTACGGATACGGAGGCGCAGACAGTTTGTTGTTTGGTCAAGACGACACAACACGTCCTTAATTCCATGTGAGTTGTCCACAAAATTTCACTCGAAATGCTGTTTTGTGATTGGTCTAGTTCATCGAAGGAGGCATTATCGTAAATTTGTACGAATTGAAGATTCTACATCATATTTTTATGCCTACAGTGTATAACGGTGGGCTCCTAAAGAGCTAGTGCATGTGTACTAGGTTATATATATTTTGTGACATTCTGCGTATATATAGCACAAACGTATATGACAAGCATTAGAACATTGATTGGATGCATATTCCACCGTTTAAGAATTTGTAGACCATGCATTGATGTTGATGATGATCCAACATGTTCTCCACAAATATAACAAACCCAACCTGAATCCAGATATTGCTTTAAAAAGAAGGTCACTGACCTGTTGTCGAATAATTCATTTCCAACGAACCACTTGGACAAAATGGAATTGGATTCCATCGATGTTATCAAAGCCTCGATTTTTTTTCACATTGACCACCTTCTGTACTTTTCGTGTTTTGCGAAGTGTTCTTAAGCTCTTTTTGCACGCTTGAGCCAGTATACTAGTAGGTCCTTGAGTTTAGTGCACAATGTTTTTGTGATGCGTAAATTTGTGAACATTATTGTTCGAAATTTAAACAAATGCCAATGGATGCATTGGGCTTACACAAGTCCACGAGTGCACGTTTTGAAAGACGGTTTTGTCCCACACGTATATATTGTGTAACTGTCATTCACTGAATCTTAATCCAGAGAAGGAATGCGAAGTATAAAACCCCCACCATTGTGCTTTGAAGGGTAATTCCGGCTGGATAGTCTCGCAGATAGACACCTATTGTCATTGCATGGAAGCATCTCAAGCTTCAATATATGGCGCCCGCCGCGCATTTCTCACAACGCACGTGCAACTATATTGTTCTCCCCGTCGTGGAAACGGCCACCTGACAGTTGTGTCACCCTCTTCCATAGCCCTCCAGATTCCATGGCAATTGTCCATGCATTAGGACAGTTATGCCCTTATTCCGGTTCAGCTCCCCCTGGTGACATAGCCCAAGACTCCAGAAATGGTATTTTTTTTTTCTTCTTTCAATTCTGTGCCTGTGGTAAAGGTGCTTAGCCTAATTTGATTTGGACCTTATGCAGAACTGTGTTAATGGAGAGGGATGCGACGACGATGAAATCTGCAAAATGTTCATTACAACGCTATAAGGGATCTATACATGTAGATGGCATTGGTTTTAATACTGACAGCACGAAAGGGTTGAAAAGCGAGAATGTGTAGTTCCGCCCTGGATGATAACTTATCAGCGTTAATTGGTCTTGGATGCAAAGTGCATCCAAGATTCTAAGAGGAACTTTGACCTTTCGCATTGCCAAAACTTCTGGCAAAGTTTGGATAAGGGGCGGACATCGAGGTCGCAGCGCACTTAGGGTGCAGCCGGGATAAGATGATTTATTTGTAATTTATGGATTAATCCTCGAAGAGGATGCATGAGAAATGAAGCAGCTGGGTTTCAGAAACGAAACATCTGGATTTCGGCACAATGGGTCTCGCAATGGGGCGAATGAGAAGGACCATTACACTAACACAATGAGAGGTGCATTGGTGGAACCCCTGCTGCACTGACGGGTGCACCTTATTGGTGATGTCCATTTGCAGATTTGCACCACGAGTAATTAAACTGTGAAATTAATCACGTTTGCAGTTTGGGTTTGCACCATCATGTACGTTGCTGTTGCAACTTTTAACAATCTGGGAAGTGTATGCTAAAATTTCAAAAATGGTGCTGTTATAAATAGACATTGATGAGGGGGGGGGAAATGTTTGTTTGCAACGCAGAACTTTTTCTCCACATTTTTAGAGGTCTGTTTAAAAATAAATATATTTTCCGAATTTACAAAACTTAGGCAATGTGCATATCCATGGTGTTCCACCATGTGTATGGGTCTTAATTGTAATTCAAATTATACCCGAGAAGCCGACTAATTCGTTATAATTAACTTTATAACTGATTCAGCACCCCCTGACGGCGTGTATGAGTTGTTACTGGCTCCAGAAACCGTATAGAAATGTTGCAACATTAGTATACGCAACATCGAGATAAATCTTGTTTTGACGATATAAATGTGTGCTTTCATAGACGTAATTGGAGGGTTGGTTTATCTGGGCGACAAGATTTAGGTTTTGACAGCTGGATGTTTTCCCACCGAAATGACCCCCCTCAACTTGCCCAGTCTGAAACAAATTATTCCCTCAGTGCATGATTTCATTTACTCAAAAATGATAATGAAAAGCAGGTTGTGTACCTTGTGTACACGTGTTGTTTTACAGTATAATGGCTGCCAGGTCACACGCCATCTAACGAGTAGTCGATAAAACTAACACTATAACCGATGCATGAAAAATTCCCATAATAATAGACCATGTTATCCAGTCGTCTCGAAGTTATATTCAAACATTCTTATTAGGGTGCTTTTCCTGGAAATTAATAAAAACTAGTTTTGTACTACATGTACTTAAATGCTGCAAACGCCCATGGGACATACACTGATCATTTAAGTAATCGTCCAGTTATAAATGTTTTCTCCAAACTCGTTTTCTCAGATAAAGAGCAAAAGTTTTCTGTTGGCGCCTAATTAATTAACGAGCATAGACACAGACGTCCTCTTTGTCCTTAAGGTTGAATTTTTTTTCAAATAATTTGTAAACCCAACTTGTTCGACCTCTTCCTGTTCCCTATCAATTTAGGGAGGATTTCGGATCATGATCGATCTCAGCAAACTTTTTAAGATATTGTTGTTTGAGACCCAAATCTCGCTTATCTGAGTTCCGGCTCCGGGTCATGTACATGTAAATAGCTAACTTCAAACTTCAGATAGACCAGAACTGCACTCTGCGTAGTGAGGATAATGGTGTTTACAGTTTTATCAGCTGTTAGAGAGTGTTTCTTAGATTTTAAAGGCTTTTTCGAGGGAAGGACATTCTCAATCATCGTTTCGGTCATCCGTCATCTTTTTCGCACCAGTTTTTTTTTTCCTATATACCGTTTTTTTTTTCTTCTTTTTTGTCAAATATTTTAAACCTTTTTTTGACGTTAATTTAGAAGGTTTTTACCCTCTCTGGGAAAGTGTAGGTGGATTCTTGGATTTTGGTTTTCTCGCATGCTCTCATAAACCGCAGTTCTCCAGACATTGTGATCCAAATGGTTTTATTGATATCTTGGGTGTAAACCTGCATTCACATATACATTGGTCACATTAACTAAGAATAGTTTATGCATACATGCATTGTCAAATCTTACATTGCATTTGTATTTTGGCCCATATATTAGAATTCCCCAGAGATATTAAAAAATAATTTAAAAAAAGTGTCGTTTGAGGTCTGGACTGTAATTATTTTTCTGCCATCTGGTCATCGTTGCCTGCAATCTTTTCTACTGCATTATCAGCTGTCTGTCGTCAATGTGTGGCCCAGTAGACCAGTACTTTTAAGCACGTGCCGTGTCCCCTTGTGGGCAGTTTGGTTTACTCCCTTAAGAAGCACATGTGGGTGCCTTTTAGTAATAATGTACATGTACGTGCAATTCTTGTTTTTTGCCAACTGGTTCTCGTAAATCTGTCTAATCGGCCAGGATTTTCCTCCCTTTCATGTCCTAATGGGCTTTTATGAGACTTCGGACTCATCCGTTGCCACGTTTCAGCTGTCCAGTTGACCGTAATCCCTTTTTTAGCTTTTATATTTTTAAGGATAACAATTTAGCCGGACGCGCTCGTGCGGCACTGCCCTTTGACCTCGTTCACCATCCCGTACAGCTCCAAGTGAAGCCTTGCAATCAAATTAAGTTAGTTTGGTCAACTAAAAAGTAAAAAATGAATAGGAACTCTGTGTCACATTTAAATTGTGTTTACTTTCGATGCTACCCAAATTTTTAAATTGTATAGTTACATATACATGTATAATCAACGTTTAATTAACTACAGTTACAATCATATATATAAAAATCATTTATATGTATAATCAAAAAAACTTAAATAGGACCTATAAGTGAATTCCATTCCGTATAAATATATACATGTATATATTCGTATTTTGAGACAGAAATCAAAGCAACTTCTAAGAAAATTAATTTTATTGCTATAGCATTTTTATTTGTGCAATTGCTACATGTACTCGTATATAATTTACAAATATTTTAGCTTGAGGAATTCATAAAACTTTCAAATCACGCTGTTTTTGCAATTGCTTTGCATTCTGGAGAACCCAAAGTATCTAATGGATTACTAGGTTTAGGATTAAAAGCTGAAAATAAGTGAAATTTACACACATATGTTATTTAAATTCAATTTTTTATATACAGTAACGGTTTTTGCCAAAACATTTCACTCAGTCATAGTGAGTGCGTGTTGAATTTACGATCACTCCTTATCAAAAAATTCTCTCGCAGGTGCTTCTAATCTGAGCTTATCCGCAGTTTGTAGCCGAAAGATGATATTTCAGTATTACAGTTAATACCCGCTTCATTCGACCTTTAATTCTAACAAGTTATTTTTCACATCCGTTCAACTCTTTTAATGCCCCTTTGACGAATATCTGGAAGGAGAATGGGGGCATCTTTATTTCGGTGGATAAATCCGGCTCAAGCTCTACCGGTTTTTTTCTTCTTCTGGTTCCCCCTCGACAACAGATGCCCTACCATTGGTCCATTTCGGAAGATAAAGGCCAAGTGTGGTCTCATTTTTCCTCCAGTCTTCCACTCTTCCTCTTCCTCCGTTGCACCATTTCACGGTCGGTGCCATTGGTTGCCCATCCTGATCCTCCAGAGAAGTCACTTTTCTAGCAGTATCGATGGTTCTTCTCGTTTAGGTCGCAGGAGTTTCAGTTTAGTCGGTTGAGAACGTCGTGATCTTTACTAGCTCGTATTACTTACAACTGTTTTTTGATGACATTGCAATCGCCTTCTGCAATGGGACGGAGTTTGAGTGTTTGGAACCGGCCTTTGAGCTATCCGTGTAATCGGCGCACTGCCAGACCAGTGGCTGTCTACGAATCCAGCGTAAGTAGATACAGTTTTTTTATGATAAAAGATCCAATTTGAACTGGGACGGAGATAGTGACTTAATTTTGTTAAAAAGTATATTTTTTCACTAATATTCAATCAAGTTCAATTTTGATACTCTATAAGTCAGCACCAAGGTGCCATTAATAAGGGAAAGGCAATTATAAAACAGTATTCCTAGGGCATGTTATGTCGTGTTGACCAAGCAAGAACCTGTCTTTTTTTTTGTCCAGATACGGACAATATACTGTTTAATTGATGGAAAGTCAGTTTGATCCTTAAGCATCGCAAGTGAAATCTTGTTAACGACTTATATGGAAGCGTAGAGCGGATATTTGTGGTGTCGTGTTGGTCAGACAAGAACGTAATTGTCTCCTTTAGGCTTTCGTAACTTTGAATTTGTCCGGATACAGACTATTATTGAAGGAAAGTTTAGATTTTAGTCCTTGGATCAGCATTCCGAGTGAAATTTTGCGGACGACTTACATGTATGGAAGCGTAGAGCAGACATGTTGGTCAGACAAGAACTTGTCTGCTCTACGCTTCCGTAACTTGGAGTTTAATGTATTTAGGCTTTCGTTAAACCAGCCCATGCATGCATGTGTACAAAAACTACAATGTGTTTTAACCGAAATCAAGGATGCCCAAAAAAGAAATTTCCCATAAATAGTTGATTACTCAAGCTCCTGCACTAATGAACCCTTAAGTTGCTGCTGATAGTGTAGCAAAGTGTATCCATCTCGTTTATCAATGCCGGAAGACGTTCATCTTTCAACAGGCATGGTGCTGGTGTGTTTCTTCTGGGCTTTAAAAATGGTTTTTACGTAAATCTATCGTTGCAACTTGCAGGGGTGCTTTCCCCTAATGTTTATTTGCCGAAATCAAGCATCCGTGTCGATTTTGTCCATAGCGTGGAAGGTCAAAGGTCCTGTCTTTTGGGACGAATCAGACTTTGGAAGCTAAAACTAATCCAAAATTTGTTAGTACAAATTAGAATCGGGCTTGCATTACCGTTTTTTTTTGTACTCGAATGTGAACGTCCTGAGTCCTCACAAAATCCTGAGAAATGATAAGTGACAGTGATCCTCAAGACTGTGTATTATTTATCATTTTTCGGCGTGCTTTTAAGCCATATGCCAGATCCTGTTTTGAAAACCATATTTTTTGTATGCTCGTTAAGCTCACTCTTCTTTCGAAAGACCAAAAAAAATTAAGATGGGAAAAAACTTTTAAAAAAATTAAAAAAAAACACGAAATACGATGAGTGTGAATCGTGAAGTTTGTCTTGAATTTTGAGGAAAAGAGATTTTGACAACGAAGACCGTTGTAAAGAAAAGTTAAGATAGTGAAATTGCATTATCAAAAGTTCAGAACAAGTACAGTATTTAAAATTTCTAAGAATGAATTTAACGAAATAGCAAAGCGTGATTTTTCCCTCCGAATTTTTTCACGGAAGAGCCATTAAGGTTTTTTGAGTCCTCTACAACGGGGCATTTGGGGAGTGGGAATTGCACTAAAATCTATTTACATGTATATACACAAGTGTGAGAATGCCCATTGTAGAGGACTCAAAAAATCTAATGGCTCTTCCGTGAAAAACTCGGACCCTGTGTGCTGGTCAGTAGAAAAGCGCTCGTATTAGTGCTAAAGTGTAAGGAGAATATTAATGGGTGATGAAATGGAAGGGGCGTTAATTTCAATAACGTAAACAAGAAGAAAGAAACCAAGTTTTGATTTTTTCTTCTTCTTGCAACTCTGTAAATAAGAGATAAGAATAACAAACTGAGTCCACGTGCAACATTTCTGGGCGCAGGAGGTTCCTCTCTGTATTTTCAAATATTTGTCCCACGCGATGTCCCCGATTTCTTCCATTTTGACTACTGAAATACTGAATACATCGGTCCTTCTCTCGTTTCCTTCTTATCTTCCCCCCTTGAAGTCCTTATCCCCTCGTGCCTATCTGGAGAAGAGCACACGTGTGATAAGATGACCCTTGCCTATCCCCTGCAGCTTGGTTCCCCCCTAGAGGGCCTTAATTCTCTTCACAACCTCTCATTATTTTTTGTTAGTCTAGCCTCGACATGCACATCCGACCCTATTTCATCTTGTGAGGATGTAAATTAGCATCTGGGTCCAGATTGAACAAAATGGCTTTTGTTTTATAGAAAATGAGGGCAGTTAACAAAAACGGGTAATCGATGACTAATTTGAGCTGGGCAAGCAGCACGTGGACTGGCCCCTCGGAACTTGGTTTTAATGTCACCACTGTTGTGGAGTAGCTGGGTCATGACCTTCTTCATGCCATCTGGGCAACCCTCCTTCCTAGCGACCTTTGACGCTTCCATGAACTTAAATGTAATTGGGGTGATTGATCACTGACTATTTTGGACAGGGGGAGCCAAACGTGGTGTAGGTCTTATTTTAGCCAAAATAAAGAACAATTTAGGTGATTTTTGTAACTTTCACAACTTCACAAGCTAGTTGTTTTTATAAATCATATTTGAAAGAGCAGAAGATTGTTTAGAATCATACTGATGCTCGCTGAGCAACAGCACCGTCTATATTTTAAAGCCCATTTCTGTATGTGTAGAGGGTGCTACTGTGGATGGGCAATGGTGCCAACTCAAAGGAGGATCAATTTTTAGACACTTTCTAAAAATAGTCGTTTAAAATTGAAATTTGTTGGTTTCAGATCTATCCGGACCCAGACGCCGAAAAGAGCATCATGGGCTCGGTGGTGTATTGCATCCATCACCGCGAGGGCTGTAAATGGATGGACGAGCTGCGCAAACTAAAGGCCCATCTGAACACGTGCAAGTACGATGCCATTCCGTGCCTCAGCCAGTGTGCAGCAATGATTCCCCGGGTACTCATGGAGGATCACCTCAAGTACACCTGCCCCAAGAGGCGAACCAAGTGCGAGTTCTGCAGCAAGGAGTTTCTGGGCGAAATGCTCGAGGTGAGTTCAGGCGTTTTTATAGGGCATTCTAGGCAGGTGTTTTTTTAAATTATCGACACACGAATGATATGCAAACTCTTAGAGCTGAAGGCGTGCAACTCTTTTTAGAACACGCTATTCATTGCTTTTAGTATAACATTGAAGGCCAAGCATTACGTAGGGTGTGTTTATCTTTACAGGGACACGCAGGCAGCTGCCAGTTCGAACCCATATATTGCGAGAATAAATGCGGCTCAAAATTGCAGCGGAGGTTCATGAGCAACCATCGATTGGCCGAGTGCCCCAAGCGCCTCTCCGCTTGTAGATATTGCCAAAAAGAATTTGTTTTTGACACCATGCAGGTAAAGTAAAGGCATGCCAGCTCACGATTTTGTGAAACGCAAACCCAAGTTTTAACGATTTATTTTTTTCCTAATCAACCTTTTAGGCTCATCATACCAAATGTCCTCGCTACCTTGTCCCTTGCCCTAATCGGTGTGATCCTGCCAAAATTCCCCGTGAGGAGGTAGAGGGTCACCTGAAGGACCAGTGCCCATCCATCGTTCTATCTTGCTCATTTAAAGAAATGGGATGCGTTTTCAAAGTAAGCATATTTGTGCCGTTTTAATGAAAGTGGTTCTCCTCGGAAGTCACACCTCGTGCATCATACCCACATCCCAAATAACGTATACGTTAACTGTCTTCTAAAAATGGTTTCATCTGGCTTTCAGGGTCCTCGGTTTGCTTTGGACAACCACATGGAAGAGAACACAAAGCAACACCTAGCTCTAACTTGCAGCCTGGTAACCAAGCAGCAACACCAGATCACATCTTTGAAGGGGGCCCTACAGAGCCTTACCACCAGCTACAATGGCACCCTCTTATGGAAGGTTTCAGACTATGCCAGCAAGATGGCGGAGGCTAAGAGCAAGGAAGGCTATGAACTGTGCAGCGCCCCCTTCTACACTAGTCAGTACGGCTACAAACTCATGGCCACACTTTTCCTGAACGGGAACGGCGCCGGTGAGGGGACCTACCTTTCTATCTACATCAAGCTGCTGCCGGGCGACTACGACGCCCTCTTGCAGTGGCCCTTTTCGCATACGGTCTCCTTTACCCTGTACGACCAGGGCTCGCAGCTGGACAAAGCGTGCAACATCGTGGAGAGCTTCGTGCCCGATCCTGCCTGGAAAAACTTCCAGAGGCCTAGCCGCGACCCTGACTCCCTTGGCTTTGGCTTCCCCAAGTTTGTGCCACACGATATGCTGAAAAAGCGGCACTATGTTAAGGACGACACGCTTTTCATCAGGGTCAAAGTGGATCCCAGCAAGATCATTGCCGTCTGATCGGCATTTTTTGTTTTTGTTTTGCCGGAGGTAGATTGGGTCTACCGGAAAAGCCCGAACTCTCGGACTACCTCCTAAGCCCGAATATCTGCGGGCAAAGTTGTACATAAAATTAAAGCGCAATGACTATGAATGAGGTATGATGAAAGTCTCGATAGCTGCCTTCCATCTGTATTCGGGTTTGCAAGAAGAGGAGTTCGTCCAAACCATTGGTACGCACAACTTAGGAAATAAATTTTGGCAAGCTATGCTAAATCTCATCCGACCTGTAGATCCCTATAAATTGACATACCTGTATATGAATCATCCCCACTAATCTATTCTTAAATGGTATTATTCGATCAGTGTTTGGTTACTTGTATATAAAAAAGAACACCTGGTCACATATCTTTCGTAAACACGTCGTGTATCTTATGGGAAAAATCTGGTTTGAATGGCAAACGGTCACGAAGTTGATCATGTGATATCATGCTTTTAAATTCAATTTTGTCAGATCGCAAAAAAAAGTTATAGAAAATCTTTAAAATATTTAGATAAATTAATTATCGCAGTTTTTGGGGTTACCAAATTTAAAATTGTGGCAGTAAGTGTTGTCACTTGTCAAATCCATGTCTTTTGCCCACACCATTTGCTAGTCCAATTAATATATATATTACGAATGAATCATGTTATAGGTACACAAACAACCATAATTCACTGCCTTTCATTAACATTTAAAGCATAGAGTAGTTTAACGTTTTCCCTTGCTAACTAGTCTCACAAGGTCGGAGCGTTATCGCTTTTGTGGAATGAAATTTGATAATGCTATACTTGTAATCTGTGAATGTCACCATCGCTCATTCATGGATGATCACTTTTGTACTTTTACACTATAATCATTAAATTTTATTGAACAAGTTTTGTACATGAGCCTTACAAGATGTCAACTTTATTTTCTTCAACAGTTGCAGAAGTGTAAATTAAAAACGGGGACGGGCTATCAGCCTATCACATCAATCCTGTGATGAAAGATTGCGACCAGCAACAACCTGAAATAGAAATCAGTTCTATGTGGTTAAAAAGGCAAGTACACTTATTTTTTTTATAAAAGTATTTCAATGCAAATAAAATAATTTTTGATAGTGTCAAAAATAAGAAATTATTCTGAAATCTTTAACAATCACTTTGTGGGATAATTTTACAAGCCAAAATATCCTGTAGTTTTAATGAAAAAATAGCAGTTTTATATAGAAAATTATCCCAATCAGATGCTTTTTAGCAATGATTAAACCAACCACTTAATGGGGGGAGGATTCAATTTACCATAGGTACCAAAGTTTGTACATGTCCTTAAAAAGTCCTTAAACAGTACTTACATGTATTTTTACCTTCTGGGAAATTTGATAATAAAAAAGGTTGGATACTAGTTTATTATGTAGGCCTACATGTATTTTTTTAAAAATTGGTCTTTTTTCTGGTAGATTTGGCAATTTTTAAAATTTAATAATTTGTTTTTTAATTGGTGGGATGTCTTGTGTATGTGTTGGTTGTGCGATTGCATGGCACATCTCATATTATTTATTCTGATTACTACATGGCATGTACACCCCTCGTCTTCTCCCACCACCATTCCTTAAATGGTCCTTTAAATTGTTTAGGGTAAACTTTAAAAGTCCATACTTTTCGGACTCGAAAACCTGTACGAACCCACTTAGTACTCCCGCGGTCCTTTTGGTATGAAAAGTTGGACCGCCTAATTTAGAATGTGACCTGAATATAGTGAATTTTATGTTAAGCCAGCTAGCCATCTCCAAGAACCGTAACTTACCCTCCTTAATCGATGCAGATTGTCCAAGCTCAACGTGAGGAAGGACCGCACCGTGTTGATTTCCATGACGGTCAGATGGTCCAGCTTGGCGTGGGTCTCGCTGCTCTTAACAAAGGCGTCTATACTACTACGCAGCTTTGCCAACCGCAAGTCCCAAATGTCCTTCACCAGAGTTCGTATTTCGTCCGCCCTGGGTACGTCATCCGTGCCGCTGTTCAGAACAAGGTGGGCCACCTCCATGTAATGTTCGCAGGGCATACACGTGAACACTTTGGATTCACTCTCCTCCAGCTTTTTCTCTTCCAGCTTGTCCACGTCCATCCACGTAGGTGCTATCATGCGGCACTTTTGCTGCTGCCGGAGACTGACGGCGAGCCACAAGGGCACTTCCAGGGGAATGCTCGGCACAAATGGACCTACGTCCCCCGATATCATGTACAGTCGATCATGAGTGAAATTGGGAACGATCGTCACCGGGCTTTTCTCTGCCAAAAATTCAACTTCGCTCGGATCCATCGTCGATCAACAAAATAAAAAATGACAGAGTTGTTCGCGTGTTTGGAGCGATTTCAGAGCTTCAAATTTCGGCGGGGTTGCCTGTAATTCGTCATCCCAAAATCCAAGGTAGGGCCGTTAGTGAATCATCCTCCGTATAGACGAGTATTTGTGGATAGCCCTTGTTAGACACCTCCGACAATATGGACGACCCCTGTAAACAAATCGTCGCTCTTTTCAAGTTGACTACAGTCCAAAAACTTAACAAAACTTTATGAATTTCGGTAGGATGAATTTCTTACCTGTTAATATGATCTCGAAGAAATTATAGTTAAATCCGATGCCTAAATCTCATTATTTTACTCAAAATTATGGCTTGATCCTCTACCGTTGTCCGAAATCTGTTTACTGGTGAGTCGGCTCAACTCGGCTGGCGGCTAACAGCGCATCGGCTGACCCGGGTGTTCGAATTGACGAATTCCAATCATCATTCGTCTGCTTAAACACAAACAAGTAGTTTGTGTCCATTGTAAAAATGGAATGAATTCTACTCTTTATAAATTTTATTTATATGTTATATTATATATTGTTAGTGAATTAGTCTTGTGTGCGAACCCTGAAATTGTTTTATTTACTGTGAAAAAGTTAGACAATGAGTTGTGAAGAACTTCAGCAGGTGCGCAACAGGCTTAATTCGCAATGGGATTTGATTCATATATTGTCATGCCAAATTTTATTTATCAATATTTTTATTTGTAATTACAGGAAGAGATTGAAGTTTTGAAATCAATTTACGAAGGGGACGAGTGCTTTAAAATCGTTAACGATACAACGTTTCAGTATAAGGTGAGGTAGCCAACTTAATTAATGGCATTTATATGAAATAAATTTTTGGTTTCCCATCAACTGATGGGTATTAATTATCCAGAATGAATGACTAAAGTTAAGCTTGCATTGATTGCCCTATTCAATATATCTTATTTACTATTTTCTGTTTCTCTTAGATTGGTGAAAATGGTAGCAATAAATCGTTTTTAATTGAAATTAGTTGGGGTGATGATTACCCCATGGGGAAACCTGAAGTGAATATGGACACATTTTACAACAAGCATATGTGAGCGTTAGGAATTGAACATCTCTTTGTGTTTTATCTGGAAACTGATCATATCTAATTACATCATAGTTATACATGTTTGAAATTATTGAAATTTTGTTAGTAAAAATATTTTATTTGATGGCATATATCTCAGCAACATAATAGCAGAGTATTTTTAATTGTTTAGGCCTAAAGTTTCATCAGTAGAAAGATAATTATGAAATGGTGGATTGTATCTTAAAACACTAAATATCCTATTTCATTTACCGAATATTATGTTTCATCAATACAATTTCTCTGCTTATATGAACACTACAGATTAAAAGATGTAAAAAATCATGTCATTCAACAAGTGATAAAGGAGGTATTGTATATTTAAATATTATCATGTGATGCATTAATTTATATAGATTGAGTTTTTTTTATTTGAGACCAATTTGTTTGGAATTGTGTTTTTTAGGCTGAGGATAATTTAGGCTTTGCCATGACGTATACACTTTTCGAATTTGCAAAGGAAAATGCAGAAAGTTTAATGAAGGAGCAACCGGATCAGCCAATAATCAACGATGTGATCGTAGCTTTTGATAATGCCGACATAAGTAGTCAGGTAAAGTCTAAAACGGCAATGCTGTGGATATTGCAAACTGATTACGTTTGTGACAACTTTAATATATTTGTTAACATTATCCTGCAATAGCTTAAATTTAAATGTAATACTTTTCGCTATTAATAATAGTTAAAATGTAGCTTATTTGTGTCTTAATTGTGCATAATTTTAGGCCCCGTCTGCATCCAAAGAAAAGAAAGTGCAATTGACTAAATCGCAAAAACGAAAGATGTTTGATCGCCTGGATGCCCAAGGCGAGCGACCCCGTGGCTGGGATTGGGTGGACATTGTAAAACATCTAAGTCAGAGCGGATCAAGTAATAGTGGCGCAAATGCTTCTAATTCAAATAATGTCAGTAACCCCACACCTTGAAAACGAGCTTCCATCAAACCACGGTACATTTGGCCATTTAACTTTTCTTATGGGATGATTTTTCATTATACATGTAAATAAGGAGAAATAAACATGAGTAATTTTCAGTGCCATCAATGAAGACTGTTTAAACTTTCAAGACAAGCTTAATTGAAGGAGTAGATTACTATCAAGTGATACCCATCTTTTACTGCATGAAAGGAGGTATAAATACTTTTTATCACATTCTTAGGAAAGGCTTCCTTTGCTTTGTAGCAATTCTTTTGTTAGTATATCATAAATACTCGATTAAGTCAATGTTCCTTACTTTTAAAAAAACCCACAGCGGTTTATACGAGTATTACTGTATGCGAGGTTTAAATGTAAAATGGCTGGTTTATCCAATTGTCCTTTCCTAACATTATTTCCAGGCAAAATACGTTGTCATGAATAATAAAATAAGCTGCTCATTTTTATTAATTTTAGTAAAGAATTTTTTATTTGTCTAATGTGGCAACGAAAATCATACAAATTATAATTCAGTAAACTACTCTGAGGAAATTTAAGAAATGCTGTGCTTTAATCAATTTTCCCACAAAAGTATGAATTTATAAAATATTCGATCTGGAAAAATATTTGTAGAAACTGGGATTACATGTACATTTGGGGTGCTAATGGTCATGCACGAAAAAACAACTTCTATTAGTTGACCTTCACATTACATTCGAAGCATTCCTGCGGCCTTGGTTGTAGTCCTGACGTGTTAACCTTTAAACTCTGAAGTTTCGTATTAAACATAAGTTTCGAAATTCGGATAAAAAGGCGCTAAAATTAGAGTCGTGAACACCCCTATTGTAAATGTGGATGATGGAAAACGATTTTTGGGACAGCCAGTAGAGCAAATCAGCTGATTTTCTGATTGCATCGTCTGCTTTTTACACCCTTTTTTAATGTTGCTCACGAAGCGACATCTCACGATTTTAATTTCAATCATTTTTAAGGGAAAATGAATGGGCGTGGGCAGTTGGAGAGGTCATTCGTTGTGCCCCGCGTTGGGTAATTAAACCTTGAACCTTGATATCGCTTGAACCCCTTGCAACTATGTATTTAAAAGTTCTAGGATATATAAAGAAGTGAACTGAGCGAATTATGTCATTAATTAACTGAGAGGGAGTAGAGAAACACGTCGTCGCATCCTCATTTACGTTTCGATTGAAAAGATAAAAAATGCCACTTTGCACGTTCGCAACCAACCTGGCTAGTAAAGATGTGCCTGAAAAGTTTGAAGTGGAATTGGCCGAAGAAGTGGCCAGGGTGTTGAGCAAACCCATTGAGGTAAATATCTAAATTGAAATTGTATTCTTTTTAAGTACTTCTTGGAGGACGTGAAAACCTTGACGTTTTATAATTACTTAATTGGCAGAGGTACCAGTGATTGGGGGGGTCTTTTATTGTAATCTTATTTTCCCTTGCTGATATTATTTTAGTACTTTACATTTATCTCATGGCAATGATAGATTTAGTCTTGTCTCGTGTGGTTTATTTGGCTTTCTAAAAATTTTATTTTAAACATTATATTTTTTTGCATTTTAATTGGCATCATATGTATATTATGGAATCAATCATTAGGAAATATTTGAGCTTTATAGTTGCATGTATTTTAATGTCAATAGCGGAGTATAACGCATAGTATCTACATAAATTTTTTTATCTATAATAATTTTAAAAAAAACCTGTATCTTAAAAAATGCTAAGGTCTGTATTATTGATATATTTATTAATATCCTCTATACACTTTAAAACTTTTTTATCATTCGACATATTTTTCTCAGAAAGTAACAGTCACGGTACATCCTGGAAGTCTGATATATCGTAATGCGAGCACTGCTCCTTGTGCAGTTTTCCAAATCTGGTCTATTGACGTGTTCAGTGCAGATAAGAATCCTGGTTACGTCCGCTTATTCCAGACCTTTATTTCAAGTAAACTAGGTCTTCCGGATGGCGACGCAAGGTATGTTATACTATCTTGATGTTGGCAAATTCTTTGAGCTAACTTGCGTCTCCCTTTCCAGAATTGGGATTTCTCTGCACGATCTGAAGCGGGAACAGCTGGGGGTGCCTGCTCAGTAAAAGAAGGAAACTCGTGGGACCAATTCTTTGATGAACCTGATCTCCATCTATACTGCTTTGCATACGACTGGTCAACTAGAAAACCCAATAGGTGTATTAAATATAAATTTTTCATATTTACATGTGCCAAATGTTAACACCGTTTAATTGCCAAACTCACTTGTAGTACGAGGTCGAAGTAGTCTCGAAATAAATTCTAATTAATTCAAAAGCGTTACCAACGCATCGAAAAATTTGCTGCTTTCTTCGGCTGCTATTTCAATTACTAAAAATTAAAGAAACAAATTAGCGTGTATACCATACTAACGATTTTTTCTTTATCGACAGTTTCATCAAGATTAAGTATTTTAAAGGTTTCACTTACTATGTGTGTCGAAGAAATTGTTATTAATTTCTGTTCTTGCTCCATTGCTTGCTTGGACGAAAGCTTGCCCAAAAAAACTAATGAAAGAATGCCATTGTTAAAGTACCATTTAAGACATGCTGGTAAAATGCTCAGTTGGTTATTCAGTAGTTAGTAACGTTTCCTTGTTTAAATCGATCTACTAATTTGCACTAGGCCTACATGGCCTTGCTGATAAAAGCCTACCTCGTTGGCACAATTTAGTTTCTTACTTTTTAGGAGAGTCTTCAGAAAGTGGTGGAATGCCAACAATGAGCGATTTGCCCTCTTTGCTTGGTGCGGTCAAGATTAACGGCAGATTCCGGGACTTCCTGTTTCTCGACTAATGAAAGAGTAATGTTAGTAGCTCATGGTTAAAGGCATTCTATAACCATTAAGAATACATCTTATACTTGCCACTACAACATGGGCGTGTAACAACCAGTGGGCTAAGCTTGCCAGGCATATGGGGTGTGAGAATAAGCCACTGCCAGGTGCACTCTGGAATAGAATTCACACGTTATATAACCAAATACTATGGGAAATTAATAGCGGTTTGTACAGGTTGTTAAGGAATGGTGGTGGGACAAGATTAGTGTTATGTAGGAATCAGATTAGCTAATAAACGGTTTTCCAGTGATATCACAAACCCACCCCTCCCTAAAAAATTCTAAAACAAGTCTAAAACCTACCCGAAAAGATGGAGTCAAGAGCAAATTTTTTTTAAATGTAAAAAATACTTATGTTACCATGTGTATTATCAGATTTTTATGTATAGACTTTTTAAACATTGAATGATTCATGAGAAAGGCTGTTTAAGCCCTTAAGGTTTGAACACAACCGAGCAAAATAAAGGACTTGAGGACCTGTATGAACACAAATTATTGCAGCGCAATACCGTAAATTTGGCTCACCTCAGATATTACTGCATATAAAAACGGCCCGGCTGAAATAACCTGATTAAGATCCAAGAAGGTTTGGACTTGGGTGAAGATTGATGTTAGCTGCATTTTTGCCAGCTCGATGCCGTGCTCCAGTGTCTCCAAGTTGCTGCGAGAGAGACAATCCAAGGCATCCAGGAAATTTTCAGTCATGCTTTTATTTTTGTCCTGAAACATTTCTCGCCAGATTACACAAAGTTTAGTTTGCATTCTGTATCAACAGTGACAATTTAGTTTCCAATATTTTTTTTGGAATCTATGCGTTCAACTTACGCCAGACTCCAGAAGGGCCGATGCGGCATACACGTAGTCTGAAGCACAGAATCTGTGCTTAAATCCAAACTGAGCCAAAAAGGAGCCGTTAATGAGCAGATCCAACCTTTATCCAGTAATAAAAGATAGAATATGTAACATTCTTGTTCGTTTGTTTGCAGTTTGAAAAACAATTTAGCTTTGCCTACCCATATTTGTCCACCTTTTCCTCGATCCACCCCCGTATGTTATTGCGGAGGTACAAGTCCATGGATGAAAAGCGTTGTTTGCACTGTGCCAACGGTAGCCTAAATGAGTGTAGAATTTAATCCAATTAAATTAATCACAATTTTTTTGCACCCGAACCAATTTTAGGGACTGGAAAGTTCCAAGTTACCCCAAATCGGCTAAAAACTCGTAAAGTCGCTTTTTCCCCTTTAAAGTCCACAGTCTAAACTTGCACGTGGTGTATGTAGTGTGCTTCAGGCTTTCGTGAAGTGACCAGTGCCTGTACAAGGCTAGCTGGAGTCTAAACTTTTAATTAAGCAAAATTGCGAAGATGCACTAAATTTGACTTGAATAACGGATGTTAAAGGATACTCTTTATCAAAAGATAACTTCATGCAGTGCACCGACGTGCTGTTATCATCTTCATTCCTGCAAATTACAATGATTTCGATTAATTTTCTTTCTTGCAATTGCTTTTAATTCCTTCCATGCTTTTTTCTTTCCAAAGAATCCCCACCTGTGGTTGAGACGCGACACGTGGCCCTGAAGACTTCCGGCCTGCAAAACGTATTCGGTTTGCTCGATCTTGTGATGAACCAATTGGTCAGTCAACCCGACAGATGCCCACCTGGAGATACGAGACTGCATGATGAGACGAACAAAAAAAGTTATTTATGTCGTTTCGGAAAAAATTGGCGTTATTTTACCATAAGATGTCGTTGTTATCTTTGGACATCTTCCACGCTAGCTCGAACATTAACATAGCAACCTGACAAGGCGCAAGAATAACAATGTTATTGAAACGAGAATAAGCGTTAATGCAAGAATGAACGTAGAGCCAACTACATACAGAGTTTCCGTAATAGGTGAACTGTAGATAGTCGAAAAGGATTTTATCCCTTTTATTTTCCCACTCTCGCCTCGCTATCCTGCTCTCAATCGCACTCTCGTCTAATCTTTTCCTTTTGGCGGCACGCTCCGAGGTGTCGTCGTCATTTTCGCTTCCCGAATTTCCTTCGTTTTCCGACTGCGACATGATAAGAAAACAGGTTTTACCGAGGTTCTGTCTATATTTAACTTGAAATTTTAAAGCAGGTTGCAACAGTAACACTGAAAATTTACCTCATCTTCTCGGTGAATATCCTCTAAAGTAGGCACGTTTTCTTCTTCACCCAATTGCATCAGTAGGCGGACCTGGTCCGCACTGTATATATTATATACATCGATAGGCCGATGACTGATCGAACAAGAAAATTAAAAGCAACGTTAAATTGGTCACTGGTAGATAAATCTTGGAAAAGTTGCTAGCTCACCTATCTAAAACAAAAAACACGATGTCCTCTTCCGGCTGTAATTCTTCAATCAGATTTATTGTTCCACCACAGTTGATAAACACGACATGCTTTATCTGGGAACAAAAATAATAGAATTGTTGCATGGCCTTGCATTCTATCGAATAGGCAGTGTTTGCACTAAAGAATCTTTGGACTTACTTGCTCAGAGTGCTCGTTGAAGGCGATTTTCATGTCATCTAGTCCAGAAACTGGCACAAGGGAATAGACTATTTGGTCGCATTGCATAAGGTACTAGAAATTATTCCAAATGTATAGTTTTTAGTTTATAATTTTACCAGTGAATGAAAAGCTTGGGAGCTTCGCTCGGTTTAAATTAGCCATATATCTGGGACCTACCTGCAAGATTTTGCACGCACATAAGGCATCCACGTCAAAATTAACCAGGAGTAAAACCCGCTATAAAAACAATACATACGAAGTTAAATGGCCCGTATTCGTGGGGTGAGCCCTGCAAGGGCCTTGCATGGGGAGAGGCCACGTGAAATACGTCGGAAAATTTGTATTTTTTGAATTAACAATAACCCTTACCTTTCCTAATATCACGCTGTAAAATTCCTTTCTTAAATCATTCACGAGCATTTTATAATTTAAAAAACACACAACAAAGTATCACGCGTATACTATACAAGCAACTGTTTGCTACCCAAAAACGCAAAAAGTTTGGCGCTTTAATTAATGATCGATGTGGCCAGATACTTCAATCCCCAATGTTTTCTTGATTTAATTTATCTTAAATTGTTGTGATGTCTTCAATATGTTATTAGTTTTATTAAATTTTATGTTTATTTACTCGTTATTGGTTATAGAGGTCATATTAGAACTAATTTATTTTAATTTACAGATAATATAAATATTTTTAATTTAATTTGAAAATAATGAAATTTTCCCCTAATATTAACAGCACTGTATAAATTCCCAAAATGCATTGCTTGAGAAAAGTTGCGCGAAGTCGCCAGTCTAGAAGTTTGTTGTTCTTTCACACCTGCTGACTATTTCCATACTATTTCTCTTGATCGATTTAAAGTCCAGAAATATAGCTTTCAAAATGGTAAATATGTTAATGTTTCTATTATTTAGGTCACTTGTTAGTTTAGAATTGTCTTCGGTAAAATAGAATGTATAAATTATCA
This sequence comes from Xestoiulus laeticollis, assembly GCA_034698905.1. NCBI lineage: Eukaryota > Metazoa > Arthropoda > Diplopoda > Julida > Julidae > Xestoiulus > Xestoiulus laeticollis. The sequence continues at coordinate 26,065 of JAQGCC010000565.1, forward strand.
ATCAGGTATCTGGTTGACACTTCTTGGAAAATTTACTGATGTTTCCAAGTCGTTCACTTTCCTGTAGATTTTAGTTTTTGTATATAGTTCAATGTATATTTAGATGCAGTGAAATTGAGTTCATTGGTTGTCTGTGTCTCTGGCAGTTTGGTGTCCTATATATATTATATATTTTTTTACGCCTATACGCTAATTTAAACTATGGAATTCAGTATGCAAAGTGCCATGTCATTGTAAGTGTAAAATATGACAGTTTGATAGCCAGCCAACTCATCAAACTACCACACAATGATTTCATCGTGTATAAGTTTGATATTTACCTTTACTTATCGAGGATTTTCAAATGTTTTTCAATTACCTCCTGACTTCTTTATTCATTTTAATTTCTAATCAACTAGGATCTTTTAGTGGGCACTTAACTAATTTGGCTTAGTGGATTCAGTTACAATAAAACCTGTTAAAGGTGACCACTCAAGAGGGGGGTGAAAATCCTCCCATCAATTGTAAGCGAAATGTCATGCAATTAGGGGAAGGAGTCATTTTCCCAGGCGTTGGTGTTTAGCCCGGGCTCGGCCTCCTGTTTCAGAAAAAGGACAGCGTTAAAAATTAACAAACTAATATTTAGCGGTATATTGTATTCAAACCGACCCCAAAACTATCTCACATGTCTGTGGTTCAGATTCATTGAAGCATATGTGCAATCGTTCTTATTAAAATGGGGCCTCATTGGACTTCACTAAACATGTGTTTCCAATAACGGACACTCAACATGGGCATTTAATTGCAGTAGCTTAATAATTGATTATACATACATTGCGCATGTGAATTAATTACCAAGCCAAATGACCCAGCTGCTTAACCAAAATCACATTTGAGTACACTAATTAAGTTAATTTTTTCTCAGCTGGTTATGAAAATAACACCAAAGTAATTTATATACCTCTAGGCAACACCTTCAGAAACGCGGCTGATTTCCAACATAAATATTGTCATTCGGAATTTTCAACATCGATCATTCCATTCTTTCAGTTTTCTTTCAACATGTTTCACGAACAACAGCGGCCTTTTAACACTCAATATCGGTGCTATTCGGTGTCTATGTTTCCGGGTAACGATAGACAGGACGTTGAAAGAGGAGGCAAAAGTGAGTTATATCGTACTATTCGATCATATCTTGAGCTTTGCTATGCATTGACAATAACGGTTCCTGTGGTTTTATTCTTTCAGTCATTATGCCACCATCTGCACTAGATACTTTAAGTAGGTGCTAAGGGCACATTTTTGCTCCTCCTATATATTTTGAAGTGTCCATATTAACTTGCCAATTGCTTGACGTCTGTCATAATTTCTGCATATTTTCACTTTTTTTTCAGCTCGATTAAACATTGTATATCCAATGCTGTTTAAATTGACGAATAAGAAGACCAACCGAATTACCCATTGTGGTGTTTTAGAATTTGTAGCGGATGAAGGCAAAGTGTATCTACCTTACTGGGTCAGTTTACAAATGTTTCAATGCATTTATTCTATGGAAACAGACATGACATAATAATTATAATACATTTTAAATTTTATTTCAAAATTAAAAGGCAACGTACTTCCTGCAACTGGATGTTATACCAACATTTTATTTGGTTTAAGAAATCCTTCAAATGAAATTATTGTAGATAAAAGCATAATGCAACTATAAACGTTTTTTAACCTTTAATATTGACATATCATCTAATTTTTGTTTTGTCAGATGATGCATAATTTATTACTAGAAGAAGGTGGACTGTTACAAATAGAAAGTGTATCTCTACCAACAGCTAAGTTTTCTAAATTTCAACCGCAATCAGAAGATTTTCTAGATATCACAAATCCTAAAGCAGTGTATCCTTTGATAGAAAGCGGAGTGTTGTGCTTTTAGTCATATTTAAACGTCGTTGCCTTAATTAGTTTCTACAGATTGGAAAATGCTCTTCGTAATTTTGCATGTTTAACAGCTGGCGATAATATTGCAATTAAATACAACGACAAGGTAAATTTACCTACGTTTTTTCCTCCCCCCGTCCCCCATTGCTATGAACATTTCAAGTCTTACTAAATTTAATTACTACCAGATTTACGAATTACGAGTGCTAGAAACTGAACCAGGCAGGGCAGTATCCATTATTGAATGCGACATGAATGTAAGCTGCAGTTTTAAAAATTTGATGGAATTGCTGTTAAAAAGACTCCCAATTAACTTTATTTTAACTTTTAACAGGTCGAATTTGCAACACCAATAGGTTACAAAGAACCCGAGAAACGATTCCGCCAGCCTCCGCCTGAGGATGTAAGATATTTTTTTAATGTATAACAGTTCATTTTTTTTAAATTTTTGTAGTCTTTTTAGCACCTTTTATAATTTTATAGGAGCCGATGATAGACAGCTCTGATACTACTGCTGCAGGATCATCGTTTTTTGTAATTGCATTTTATTTTATTTTTGAGGCTTTAACAGTTAGTCGAAATTTGTTACCAAGAAACATTGAACACATTATAATAAGGGTTTTGTCTTTTTTTCCATTATAGGCTTTTTCTGGAGCTGGAAATCGATTAGACGGCCGCAAGAAAGGCGCTGATAGTGCAGATCGACCAATGCACCCTCCCGTGAAACGGTAAGCTTAAGGAATTCTTGCAAGGTTTATTACCATTACTAACTGCCGAAACGGTCACTTTCAGGGGAATACCGGATTACGATTATAAAATCGGTTCGCTTCGCTTTATACGATCTCCTCGCAACACGACAAATGGCACTGAAGTGAGTGTCAAATGTTTTTAAGCCATTTTTGGCCATTCGGTTTCTTGTTCTACAGCTTTAAATTTTTTTTGTAGAGTAAAGATATACAAGATCCTTTCGAAGCCTTTTCGGGTAGCGGAAAGGTTTTGCGGGAGAAGAAAACTAATTATTAGTTAAGGATTGTCCCCTCAAGGTATGGAAAACAAAACTGGTTTTATTTACAAAAAAGCCCACAGCCAAAAAATCTTCATTAGGGGAAGATTTTCAAGTGTTGTTTGCATGTGTTAAAATAAAGAATGCGCAAATGTACAAGGATATAAGTATGTGATGCAACGCACTCAAGCTCGCTACACCATTGCATAAGCTTGAGCAGCTTCATTTTTCTCTGTCTCCGTCACTGAAATAGACTTGCGACGACCTAACAGCAATGGCTGACTTTCTTCCATTCTTTTCCAATCTCTTTCTCTGCATCTGGACTTTACACTTAAAAAGATGATGGTGAACAATGCCTAGCATGAAAGGAAGAAAACGAAATATATATCATTAGTTGTCATTTAAAGATAAACATTTGAAATGTATCGCTGTATACAGATTTACCATAAATACTCTAAAAACGCCGGGGTCGTTCACAAGCATCATTTCTAATTAACCTGCGTTGTGAACAACCTGATAAAGTACAGTTTACCTATCGACTCCTGCTTTAAAGCTTAGGGAATAAAAATAATAAGCCCCGGGTCAATGTTCCTTAATTTTAAATAGCTCCCGGGGGTTTATTCGAGTATTAACAGTACTTGGGTTAGTCTTTTTGAAAATATTATAGCCAGAATCGCCACCATATCTGTTGATTAAAGACATATGAAACTTATTTTGTTGTTGTATGTCTTACCAAGAGCAGGTTCAGCCCAGAAATTATCACAGTTGCTTTGTAGAGGCCATATGAATCGACAAGGATGCCACTGAGAGAAAGAGCCAAAAACCTCCTACAAAATCAAGAAATTCGTTAATACAAAAGAAAATAGAAAAGTCCAGAAATTGAAGATCGAAGTATCAACTTACCCCAGTTCGCAGAAGGAAGACCACAGTCCAGCCAGGCATCCATGGAGGTCAGGTTCATCAGCATGCCCTTGTTTGCTGTAAGTTACGATAGATTAGAAAACCAACATTTCTTTAATGGAAGTGCAACATCACATTTTTCAACTTACATCAAGTGGCGCAGCAAATCCACAATGGCGATGACCTGTTCGCCACTAGTTCCAATCGCACACAGAATTAAACCGACGACGATGAGCCCCAGTGCGCTGAAAAGAATTTATACGAGGCTAAGTATAGCATTGGCGGAATCGACACTAGGGTGTTAAACGATAATAGGTTTTTGCATAAAATGCTGAAGCACGTGCAAATTGAGGTGAACCTAGGCAGTAAAAAAAACTTAACGGCGGATTTGGCTAGTGAATTTTCCAATTCAGCAATGTTGGAATGGGATTGCATTATCCCCTATTACTTTGTAAAATTTTATTTGTAAAGTGTTCAGTTGGAGTTTTTTGTAAACGTGTTACTCATCAATTTGGATAAAATCGAAATTTGAGTATAACGGTAATAATATTGTAATAAATTAAACAAATTCAAATATTCTGCTTTTTTCAAAATTTTTAGACAGTCGACTTGGTTAATATGTAAAATTCAAATTTATAAATTTCAGATACAAGTATAACACTTTTCTCACATTTGAACTTGGATGTTTTGCCACTAAGTGCCATTACTGATACCATTTTTTTACATCAAGTGAATTAAGGTGTACTCACTGTTCAAAAGTTTCCCCGGAGAACTGGTTCAGTATTAGGAGAGCAGATCCGGTTATTGCTGCTCCGATGGCAATGAACGGTTTTCTGAATTTCTGCAAAGGCGAAAGATAAGTGATGTTATTTTCAGTTTGTCTCCGATTTCATTTTTGCAGAATTGTGTAAAAAAATATTTACTCACCGCTTTGTCTCCCAAATAGCCCCAGATGGGTGCCGAGACACCGGCGATGAAGTCTTTGGTTGTATATAACACAGATAAGATGCTCGGCGCGAGAGCAAACTATTTTGAAAAAAAGAAAGATTATTGTAGAGGTATTTTTCGAGCTCAAAGCAACGCAGGATCTCTTTTGTACAACTACCTGTTGAAGAATTTTTGGCTTAAGTGCGACTAGCAAGAATCCATTGGTGAATGAGGAAATGATAAAACAACTGAATGCTATCCACACGCCAGAAGTCAGCAGGATGCCACATATCGACACCGCTTTTTTAAATTGCACAGTGGGCTTGAGAGGGTCAGTCTCTGGACCTGGAAATTATAAGGGTAAGTTATTAACCCTTTGTACTTTTGATGGGTTTGTTCGAATAAAACCATTTCTTACCTTTGTAACTGGGATGAAAATGATGTGCCATTATGGCAATGATGCAGTGAAACCCACCGAGAACCATAAATGGTAGGCCAGGGCCACCAAACTGTTGTTAGGAAAATAAAACATAGTTTAGATAACGATATGCAACAAGAAAATTCACGGGCTCGTGCTTCTCGCCAAATAGATTGTTTACCTGATGCAAGAGTCCACCCATTATTGGCCCTAGAAGGTATCCAACTTGTATCACGAGTCTCGTGAGCCCCTTTAAAATAAAAATATTATAGCTATGTCAGACTTGGATCTTGCTAGCATTTGGGAAAACAAGCAATATGATAAAAAGTTACTTGCAAATACTTTAGCCACGGAATTTGGAAACTCTGTGCCCATGATGGCAAAGATAGATGTTACGACTATCGCGTTCCCCAATGCATGGACGATTCGTACTCCAGCGGACATAAAAAGGAAGACTGCACCAGCACTAAAGATATGTTGGAACCTAAACGAAATTATGTCAAGTCAAGTATGAATACAAATTTTAGTGAACAGCAGTATAAGCTAGGTCATATAATGTTCTTACCCAGTTATGAAACTGCTGATTCCATTGATTGCCATGCCCAATGTGAAAGCACGTTTTAAGCCCATAACTCTAATCTGGAAAACGAAAAGCAGTTTATGATTAAGTTTATGTAGTTGCATAACCTAACTAGTTTTTAACTCTGAAAAAATAATTACTTACGTGCTTTCCTATAATGGGTGTTACCAAAAACATGATTAAACTGTTTGTACTCAGCACGATTCCATATACAGAAGCAGTGGAGCCTTTTTCTTCAGCCTGTTAATAAATTAAATAAAATATTAAAACGATAGGTGATAAATCTCAATATACAGTAGAGTGATCGAGCTTACCATAATAAGCCTTTTTTTATAAATTATTTTTTTATTTAATTTTGGAAACTGATAGGAACAATTAAATGAAATTACGTACGAGGACCTAGCATAAATATTCTATTATTTGTTTTAATTTTTTGTTTATACCTCTACAATTATCTTTACAGACATTTTTCCATGAAATGGAATATACATAGGCCTATACATAAACAAAAATTTTAAATAATGCTAGGTCCTCGACCGTACATTCCATTTGATCCTAATAGTTTCCAAAATTAAATTAAAAATAATTTATAAAAAAAGGCTTATTCTGGTATGCAACCGGCCTCGTAACACTAAATTTAAAAAATCTGAAATTAATTTTTTTTTAAATTACAGATTTCTTAAATAAATATAAGCATGCCAATTATATCTCAATATCAAGTAAAAAAATTGCTTCATAATAATTTTTATAATATCCGATGTTTTCCTCATATCTTAATTAAGTACAACGGTTTTTAGCGGTGTTTGTTTGTTTCTTAGGTAATTTCTGGGTCGTGCATGCCCGAACTTGTCTGTTACAACACCGGAAAGAAGAGAAAAAACGTATAAACTTACCAGTTTATGATAAAACGGCGAAAAAAGGGATATCGATTCAGCAGAGCATGTGGAGGCGATTGCCAAAAGCACAAGAATTACTATTTGCCTGCGTTTGTGGGAAGCCAGTTCCTCCTCTTTGGTTCCAGAATGTGGCTGAAGATCAGGTAAATTTTGTTCCACGTTTCCATTCTTCATTCTTGATGAAACTATATATTTCAAGTTTTTCCTGGTGCACCACGTGTTTGGCTTCTTAGCCTGTTTTGCAGCGACTTCTCTCTTCTTTAGTTTGTTTCAGAATGTACAAAAACCTTTTGGGGTACCCCACAACCCTTTCATACCTACTGGAATCGTTGCTATTCCTGTACCTATTATGGCGATTCTATCCAATTCTAACCAGTACTTTTATATCCCCAATTACTTTTTGGTCCAAGAGGGGATTAATGACCAGGGAAACCAAGGGCATCTAGATGACCTTATGACAATCAAAATGCTGGAGTCTTTTTTTCCTGATGGGAATTAGCCCTTTATGCTTCTGACATTAAAATTGAGAACAAAGTCAAAATCGACTTACATAATTTGTTCTCGATTAAAATTGAGAACAAATTATGTCTCGATAATAATTAGATTAATCACGAAATTAATATCAAATTTGATATTTAATTCTATTTTGTAGTGACAATTATTTAAATTTGTTGGATCTGTATGTGCACCTACCAGCTGGGACTAGGGTGAAATATTACATATGTAATTACATATGTAAATAGGGAAATTAAAGTTTGAAATTATTCAGTGAACATATGTTCACTGAATCATTTCAAACTTTTCCCTAAATTAATTTCAAACTAATTTCCCGCTTTTAATTTATGTGAATGTTACTAAAGTTTACATGTAGGAACTAAATGAGTTTTTTTAGATGTAATGAATGGTTGTGTTTTGATCTGAAAACGACCGGGCCTCTACAAAGCAATATTTGCAACGTGTCTTTCTTATAACAATTTGAGCAATTATTAAGCCTTTATTTCGAAGTTATTTTTTAATTTAATTTTGGAAACTGGTAGGAACTAATGAAATTTAGATAGCATAAATATTCCATTATTTGTTTAAATATATGTATATCACATTTTATGGAACTATGTCCGTAAAGTTTATAATTATAGTCTGGTAAACTTTACGGACACATTTCCATGAAGCGTAATATTCATATATTTAAACAAATAATAGAATATTTATGCCAAGTCCTACTACATTTCATTGTTCCTATCAGTTTCCAAAATTAAATAAAAAAATAATTTCGAAAAAAAAGGCTTATTCTGGTATGCAACCCTTTTAA